>JARQOD010013861.1:0-13328 GCA_033576555.1 Oophaga sylvatica
TGGTGGAGGCAGGGGACTTTTTCCTTCAACGCGGGGAACGCTGATTTTACTGCCCCAAAAAGGACAAGTGTAGACTTGAAACAGCATTCCCCGAGAACAATGGGGGGTTAAAACCCCAGGTGAGAACAGAACATGGTGGGGGCAGCGGGATTTTTGCCGTTCACCCACGGGGGAACAGCGCTTAGAACCCAGTAACACGGGAGAAGGTTAAAATTGAACGCTTTTCGAGAAAAAATGGGGGGTTTAAAACCCGGGGGGATGAGAAGGAACAGGTGGGGCAGAGGTTTTTTCCCTTCACACAGGGGGAACAGTGCTTAGAACCCCAGAAAACAGGAGAAGTGTAGACGTGAAACGATTCCGAGAAAAAAACGGCGGTGTTGACCAGGATGAGAAAAACTGGTGGGGCAGAGCTTTTTGCCGTTCCACGCAGGGGAACAGCGACATTACTAAACCCGTAACCGGGAGAGTTTAACTGTGCAACAGCTTTTCCGAAAAAAAAACTGGCGGTTTGCCCCGGGGGAAGGGGGAGAACATGTGGAGGCAGGGGATTTTTCCGTTCCACAGCAGGGGAACAGGAATTACTGAACCCCAGTAACAAAGGAGCAAGTGTAGACTGTGCAACAGCATTCCCCGAGAAAACTGGCGGGTTGTAACCCAGGGATGGAACAAACTTGGTGGGGCAGCGGACTATTTGCCTTTCCACGGGGAACAGCTGATTTTACTAAACCCCCAAAAACACAGGAGAAGGTTAAACTGTGTAACGCCCTTCCAAGCAACAATGGGGGGGGGAGCCCGGGGTCAAGGAGGGGTAGATAAAATTTGAGTTTTCCCTTGTTAGGGGGCCTTGCAATTGTATGTACTTAAAAAAAGAATAAATGAAGTTTTACACAACAATAAAAAGAAAAATTTAAATTTTAAAAAAAAAAAAAAATATTTAATGACAGTCCTTGTGGTTGATAACGTTTAATGGCTCTGAAAATATGGTAAAAATTCAAAGTTTTTGAGATACTCAGGTGTCTTCTCAGGCTAAATTAAGCCAAAAAAAGAAGAATACATATTTTTTTCACACAAAGGACCAGGAAAGCTAAGAAAGTGAGGGAGGGACAATAGGGGACCGGCAACAAAAAAGGGGAACAAAGATGAATTATCCGCCCCCAATCACGTAAATTAATTTTAAATTTAGTGTGGAAAAAACTTTTGTATGCCCGCCCGGCAAAACCCTGGAATGGAATTATGTTATTAAAAATTTTCTTTAAAAATGAGAAAGTACAAAAGGGTTTGAAATTTTAAATCTCATCCTTTGAACGGGTTGTGAGGAGAATGATCACGGATTTATGCATTTATTCAATTAAGGGGAAATTTTGTCTATGCCCCTTCCCGGGCATGAAAACCCCAAAAAAATACGCCAATGAGAGGGCAACAAATTTCTTCCTTTCTAGGAAATGTTTGAATATTTAGTTCCCCGTGAGTAATGACGTTCTGTACACGTCATTACTTGTTTCCATTCAAATTCCGTGTCCTGTTTGTATGAAATAGGTGCTTAAATTTTTTTTTTTGTCTTTCCCGATGAAGGAAAATGGTCCTTAAAATTGCAATTTGTTTTTATCTTTTCGTTATCCATAAAAGGTATGAACCCTGCTGACTCTAAAGTCTAAATATTTTTCTATCTACTGGCTAACACGGTACAAAGATACACATGTTTTTCTATTTCAAGAAGGAAAATAAAAGAAAATACAAATCTAAACGCATATATTGCACATGCCAAAAAAAAAATGGAACAACACAACACCCAAAAAATTGGTAACAAAATATAGTGTTGAAATTTAAGAATAAAAGTACATTTTTTTTTTTTATGAATAATGCTTAAGGAACGCAATGTTAAACTATAACATAGTGAAGACAATGGATTTTGTAATAGTCACTCATCATCAATCATCGAAAATTTTAAATGTGACAGTCACAGACAATTTAATTATTTAAGTTCTAAAATCGTAACTTTCTTAGCATGTATGACATGTCCAGCATGGACTCATCAATGTGATTGATGACACAATAATGTACAATAAAAAATAACCTTTTTAAAAAAACATTAGGCATTGTTTGTCACAATTTAAGTGTGTGCCTGCAAGTGTAGGTGAAACAAAGGCTACGGATAGCAAAGGTATATTCTATGTCTGTATCACACAGTGGACAGCCTCTGATGGGTAATGCCGATGTTATACTGTACGTAAATAAAGTCTGCGGCTGAAATCATGCATTTTTTGCTTGTAGAGTGTTGAAGAGGGTAAAAGAATGTCTGTTTGCGCAAAGCTTTATCCGTCAACACTACCTTCTACTGTCACGCGTTAGGGTAGGGTAGCGTGTGGCAATTAGCTGACTATCAAATGTGAGGTTAGGCTGCGTTATTGCGCACTAGGGACGCCAAAAAAAATACAGCAGTAATAATTTAATGTGTAATACTACACCTATGACAAACCAAAAAATTACGTTCCCTCTTTAACAATGTACAAGACTAACAAGCCTAATGGTTGACGCTGACTTAATTGAGATACAGTATTACATCAACATTGTCCATGAGTAACTATGCACTGTGATACCTATATACCAGTATTAATTTATATCTCTTGTGGTTGTTTCAACAGCACTTGCAGGTATAAGTACCTATTGTCAGTATGCATGATGCACTTTCTAGATGTAATAATTTATTATTGGACATTATTACCATGTTTACATGCTGGCCATTTCATATATGTGTTTGAAGTTACAGTTGGCATCAGTATGTGTATTTTATAATGTCTGTCATAAATAAAACTCGTCATGATGATGATGAGGATGTAATGATTCGTACATCCATTGAGTGCATTATCTTACAGGTACAGATAAAGTTCCTTTAAAAGCATTAATTCATAAGTCTGAAATGTACTTTTATGCATTAATTTAAAAATGTGAAGAGTAGACTATGTTTTATTTTTTGTTACCATTTCTAATAGACATGTGCAGATATGCGCTGTGATGACAAATTATTATTTGTCCATATTTGTCATAAAATTTATCATTCTAGGCCTGCAAAACTTCACAATTTCATGTTTTCAGCATAACAAGCAGGGTGACGGCTCTTCCCTATTTGGAGCATGTTGGTCATGTGTTTTCTGTCCATGTGTCGGGAACAGGACACTTCTTGCCGTT
The DNA here is from genome assembly GCA_033576555.1 of Oophaga sylvatica. Taxonomy (NCBI): domain Eukaryota; kingdom Metazoa; phylum Chordata; class Amphibia; order Anura; family Dendrobatidae; genus Oophaga; species Oophaga sylvatica. The sequence goes on from JARQOD010013861.1 coordinate 3,187, forward strand.
GACACAGCAGGGGAACAGCTGGCGTTACTGAACCCCACTAACAGTAGAGCTTGTGTTTGTTCTGTGGACACGACACTTCTGAGCAGCAACTGGCAGTGTTGGAGCCCAGGGAGTAGAGTTCAGGTGGTAGAAAGATGAACATAACAGGAGACATGGATAACGTTGCGAACCAGTTATTTAATCTGAAAACGGACAGAGAAATTCTGGCGAGATCCATGCCTTGTTCATTTTCAGAAAAGTAAGCCGTCTACATTATCGGAGGATAGTCGCATGCGACGGTCTGTTAGTACACCACCTGCAGCACTAAAGACGCGCTCCGATAATACACTGGCAGCAGGCAAAGCCAGCACCTCCATGCATACTGGCTAAGCTCTGGCCATGTATCCAGCTTAGAGACCCAAAACTTGAATGGGGAAGAGCCATCTGGGAGTACACTGAGAGGCAAAGCCAAGTAGTCTGTCACCATCTGACGGATACGTTGCCTCCCGCTGACTGGAGCCCTCTCGGATGGTGTAGACATTTGTGGCGCTGCCACAAAACTTTGCCACATTTTGAACATACTGGTCTTTCCCTGTGCAGAGGCACTGCGTGTGCTCCCTCTTGTTGCAGAGCTCTCTACACTGCCGCACGCACAGAGCTGCTTTGTAAAGCAGTAGCAGCAGCAGTGCTCTCGGCAGTAAGGTAGAACATTAGGGATTGCACCAGTGTGTCTTGGTACTCCCGCATTTTACGCTCCCGGTTCAACGGTGTGATGAGGCTTTTGACGTTGTCCCGGTAGCGAGGGTCTAGGAGGGTGTACACCCAATAATCAGACGTCGTGAGAATTGTGGGCGATGCGGCGGTCGTTTCTTAGGCACTGCAGCATGAAATCAACCATGTGCTGCAGACTCCCAACTGGCAAAGAAACGCTGTCCTCTGCAAGAGGCGTTATCTCTGCCTGCTCTGCATCACCCCAACCCTCGCTCTACATACTGACTAGAGCGTTGTGTACCTCCCTCTGGAGCGATGTCTTCCTCCTCCATTGACTCCTCCTCCTCATCCTCCTCACAAAGTGAGCCCTGCCCAGCCCTTTGTTGAGGAACACGTTGCGCTGACTTTCCAGAAGGTGATGGAATTTGTGACTCCTCATCCTCCACCTCTTCCAAAACCTCATCCCTTATGCTTGCAGTGTTTTTTGAAGCAGGCAGATAAGGGGGACAGTCAGGCTGACTAGTGCATCATCTGCACTCGCCATCCGCGTTGACTCATCAAACGCACGCAAAACGTGGCACATGTCCTTCATAGTGGCCCACTCATTAATGGTGAAGTGTGGACGGCGCAAATTGCGTGTTGATTGCGCCTGATGCAGCTGATACTCCATAACTGCTGGCTGCTGCTCACACAACCGCTCCAACATATGTAACGTTGAATTCCACCTGGTGGATACGTCACATATGATGCGATGTTCAGGAAGGCGCAATCTGCGTTGCAGAGCTGCAATGCGCGATCTGGCCATGCTGGAAACGTCGCAAGTGAGCGCACTCTAGGCGGACCTTGTGCAGCAGTGCATCAAGATCCGGATAGTCCCTCAAAAAAACTCTGCACGACCAAGTTGAGCACATGTGCCAGACATGGTATGTGAGTGAGGTTGCCAAGGCCCAGAGCTGCCACCAGATTTCGGCATTGTCACACACTACCAAACCTGGCTGGAGATTCGCTGGCAAAAACCACACGTCGCTCTCCTGCTTGATGGCATTCCAGACCTCCTGCGCTGTGTGGCTTCGATTCCCCATGGGAATTAATTTCAGAACGGCCTGTTGCCGTTTGGCCACGGCTGTGCCATATCGGTCGCATCAGGTAAGCGTCCACGGGTCCATGTGGAGGTAGACCGTGACGGCTCCTGCAGCGATGATTCTGAGGAACTGGAGTAGGAGGAGGAGTCAATGTGGACAGACTTGATTCCGGCAATCCTTGGAGTTGGCAGAACACGTACAGCGCCACCTCGCAAGATCTGTACCCGGCTCCACAACATTCACCCAATGGGCAGTGAGTGAAAGGTATCGTCCCTGGCCATGGGTACTGGTCCACGCATCGGTGGTCAGGTGGACCTTGCTACTGACGGCGTTTGTAGCGCATGTTTAATTTTTGCCTCAACATGCTTTTGCAGACCAGGGACGGCTTGCCTGCTGAAATAAAATCGGCTGGGCAACATTGTATTGTGGGACTGCCAATGCCATTAATTCACGGAAACTGTCAGTCTCCACCAGCCTGAATGACAGCATTTCAAGGGACAGGAGTTTTGCAATGACAGCATTCAGAGCCTGTGCTCGTGGATGGTTTGCCGAGTATGGCCGTCTTTTATCCCATGCCTGTGCTACCGATGGCTGTTTTGTGGCCTGGGTGTGTGAGGATGACAGGGAACTTGCACCTGTGGGTGGAATAACACTGTGTCTCTGGACAACAGTGACAGAGGTTCTTCCATGGCGATCCTTTGAGGAAGCCTTACCAGCTGTGTGTGAACTGGAGGAAGAGGCTCCAACAGGAGCTGAAGATGTAGGTGCTGCTGTAGGTTGGCCTACATCTCCAGTGTGTCTTTGTAACTCAACAAAGTGCTTTGACCGCACATGTTTTCCACATATTTGTTGTATTAAGGTTACTGACACTTTTACCTCTTTTTAATTTTTTGATTACACAGCTTGCATTTGACATAGCAAATATCATCTGCAACTGTATCAAAAAAGGACCACGCAGAGCAAGTCCTGGGAGCGCCCGGTTTGGCTGTTGTAAGAGAACTGCTCCGAACGGGTGCCAAACTGGAGGCTACAGGCAAGCGAGTCTGCAGCCTACCTCTCCCTACTGTTTGGACCGTTGGTGCAATCTCTTCCTCAGAGCTGCTCCCACCACCTTCCTGTTCCTCACGCCATGTTGGGTCTTGGACCTCATCATCTCCACCACTACCCTCTTCCAACACCTGCTGTTGTTGGGTGGTCTGGCCAGCACCATGCTCAACAGAAACTGGCAACTGAGTCTCATCATCATCAGATGCGTTCTGCGGTGTGCTGACCATCGGCACTGGCTCACCCGCCTCTTCAGATTCAGAGAGACACAGCTGTTGCGCATCACTGCATACTGCCTCTTCTTCACATTCCAGAATGCTGCTTGGCTGGGCCCCTGTTTCAAGCCAACAGATTCTGAGAAACAGAAGCAGAGACTCAGCTGGCTCCTGTACAGAGCTCTCTGACTGCCTGGGCAATTTGGCAGGCGGTGAAGAGACTGATGGTTGTTCAACAGTGCTGTGGTCCTGAGAGGAGGTGGAAGGTATTGAAGTCGATGCATTGGCTGCCATCCAACCAACAACGGCTTCAATTTGTTCTTCACGCAGCAGGGGGGTACGCTGAGCTCCTACAAAAGTGCGCATAAAGGAACGCTCACGGGGAAAACTGGTGGATGCTGTGTCACTGGGTGCGGCAGCAGCCACAGAATCCCCACGTCCTCTCCCTGCTGCAAATCCACGGCCTCGACCACGACCACGTGCCTTACTCACTGACTTCTTCATCTTGGTAGATTGATAAAGAAAGTCAGAAAAGTTAAGGCCTAAGTGTGGTTATTCCTCACAGACTACAGTGAACCCTGCAGACAACTGTTCAGTATCTGTGAAAGGCCCCTTTGTGTAGTTCTATAGTGTTTGCAACCAATGTATTGTATACGGATGGAAGCGCGTCACACTAATAGATTAGATTTTTTTCCACTAAAATGGAGCAGCACCAATTAGAGAAAAATGTGAAGGATGAGACAGTGACACACGCTCAGCAGACTACAACCGGCAGTGGTTGAAGTACAAACTGGAGCGTAATCTGCACTCACAAAATGAAAAGCTCACAGACTACAGTGAACACTGAAACACAACTATTCACTATCTGTGAAAAGCTCCTTTGTTAGTTCTATAGTGTTGCAACCAATGTATTGTATACGGATGGAAGCGCGTCACACTAATAGATTAGATTTTTTTCCACTAAAATGGAGCAGCACCAATTAGAGAAAAATGTGAAGGATGAGGCAGTGACACACGCTCAGCAGACTACAACCGGCAGTGGTTGAAGTACAAACTGGAGCGTAATCTGCACTCACAAAATGAAAAGCTCACAGACTACAGTGAACACTGAAACACAACTATTCACTATCTGTGAAAAGCTCCTTTGTGTACTTCTATAGTGTTTGCAACCAATGTATTGTATACGGATGGAAGCGCGTCACACTAATAGATTAGATTTTTTTCCACTAAAATGGAGCAGCACCAATTAGAGAAAAATGTGAAGGATGAGGCAGTGACACACGCTCAGCAGACTACAACCGGCAGTGGTTGAAGAACTAACTGGAGCGTGATCTGCACTCAAAAAATCAAAACCTCACAGACTGCAGTGAACACTGAAACACAACTATTCACTATCTGTGAAAAGCTCCTTTGTGTAGTTCTATAGTGTTTGCAACCAATGTATTGTATACGGATGGAAGCGCGTCACATAATAGATTAGATTTTTTTCCACTAAAATGGAGCAGCACCAATTAGAGAAAATGTGAAGGATGAGGCAGTGACACACGCTCAGCAGACTACAACCGGCAGTGGTTGAAGAACTAACTGGAGCGTGATCTGCACTCAAAAAATCAAAACCTCACAGACTGCAGTGAACACTGAAACACAACTATTCACTATCTGTGAAAAGCTCCTTTGTGTAGTTCTATAGTGTTTGCAACCAATGTATTGTATACGGATGGAAGCGCGTCACACTAATAGATTAGATTTTTTTCCACTAAAATGGAGCAGCACCAATTAGAGAAAAATGTGAAGGATGAGGCAGTGACACACGCTCAGCAGACTACAACCGGCAGTGGTTGAAGAACTAACTGGAGCGTGATCTGCACTCAAAAAATCAAAACCTCACAGACTGCAGTGAACACTGAAACACAAACTATTCACTATCTTGAAAAGCTCCTTTGTGTAGTTCTATAGTTTGCAACCAATGTATTGTATACGGATGGAAGCACGTCACACTAATTAGATTTGATTTTTTTCTAATATAATGGAGCTGCACCAATTCCACTAAATAAAAAAAAAAAAAAGAGTCAGTGACACGTGCAGATGCCTACAAACAGCGGTGGATGCAGAGCAAACTGCAGCGTCACCTGCACTGTCACACACACACACCTTGCACAGAGCTGTTAAAACAACACTGGCAAAATGAAGCTTTACACAGCGGTTGGTAAACTAGCCTGCCTCAAGCACAGTAGTACACAAAATCGCAATATCTAACTGTCCCTCAGAGTGAGCAGAGTAGCGTTCTGTCCCTTACTGAGTTCACAGCACAGTGACGCTAAAATGGCGGCGGCGCCTTTTATAGTGCATTCTGACATCATTTCAGCAGCCAATCACAGCATGCCATTAGTTAAGATGACCGCAGCATTACAGGATGTGCCCACACTTCGTAGGATTCCTCATTGGCTGACTAAAATCACATTGCCTCTCAAAGAATTATGGGAACTTCCGATTCCGGTATACGATATGGAAAAAGTATCGGAATTAAGTATCGGAATTCCGATAACGCGAATATCGGGCCGATACCCGATACTTGCGGTATCGAATGCTCAACACTAAAAGAGACCCAATTTGGATTTTCCACATTTCAAATAATTATTGTCACGCACCACTAAAGTGGCAACTGTTTTCACAGAATAAGAAACAGCAGAAAAGGCCTCTGACCCACCTTCCACTACAGGGAACCCAAACAGATGGAGACCCGACTTGGAGTCTCCACATTTCAAAAATTTGTTTGTAACATCAGCAGCATTAGCAACAGCAGGCATAAAAGACACCACAAAGGTGGCACAGACTGCAATAACACAAGATCAATGAATGACACTAAAAACGACACCATCGCCTCGTCTTCCCAGTCTGCGACTGGGGAGGAAAAGTGATTGAAGATCCATGACTTGTTCATTTTGATGAAAGTTAGGCAGTCTACACTTTCAGGGGACAGCCGGATGCACTTACCCATCAGGACACCACCTGCAGTGCTGGAGACATGTTCTGAGAGAACGCTGGTTGCTGGGCATGACAAAACCATCAAGGCATGACAGGCGAGCTCAGGCCACTCTTACATTTTTGAAAACCAAAATGCAAAAGGGTCCATATTCCCCCTAATGGCATTGATATTGAGCTTCATATACTCCTGCACTATTCTTTCAAGTCATTCACAACGTGTCAGACTTGTTCTCTGTTCTGCTGGTGCACTGGCTGGTCTAAAAAATGCGTGAAATGACTCACAGAAATTGCTTATGCCACTTACACTGCTGCTGCTAATATTTTTGCGGTGAGGCCTTGACGTTCCCGGGTTTAGAAGTCTAGAACTGAGATGCACAATGTATGCTTCACTGTTGTCTTGGGGAAAACCACTCTTAAGATTGTGTGTTTCAATATTACAGCATGCGCGCGTCCCTTTCCAGGGGGGGAACCATCAGGCAAAATTTTCTCCTGTACCCTGGATCTAACAGAGTGGCATCCCAGTAGTCAGCCTTATTTCTATCCCGAAGAATATTTTGTATCAATAAGAAATTCTGATTCTGGTGGTAAAAGAAGTATCTTTACTGGCATATGAAGCACACAAGCCCATGTTGCTCTTCCTCACCCACTTCCAAACATGGGAGGTCTCTATTACAGATATGACTCTGCCGAGCATTGGAGAAAATCAAAATTTACTACTAGCCATAATATCAATTTCTGAGGGTGGCCACTTAGGTCTTTTTATAATATTAATAGTGCCCTCTGGGTCTCCTTATAATACTAATAGTGCCACCTGAGTCTCCTTAAAACATAATAGTGCCCCTCTGAGTCTCCTTATAATAATAATAATAGTACCCCTCTGGGCCTCTTATAATACTAATAGTGCACCCTTGGGCCTCCTTATAATACTAATAGGGCACCCTTGGGATGCCTTACACTACTAATATTGCCCTCTGTGCCTCCTTTTAATATTAATACGCTCCCTTGGGTCTCCTTATAATACTGTCGTCGCTGTTATCTTGTTAACCCTTTCCTCCTCGGATATGTGGTACCAGAGAGAATAAGACACAAACCAAAGGGTGCGTCAATATACTCTACTCTTTATTGCTAATGAAGGGGCTTATATACACCCCTGAAGCAGGAAGCGGAATTACCATATATGGCAGTTAATACAACTTATCACTAAATACATAGAATACTGGTTTTAACAGAAAACTCCATCCTTGTCCTTGACTCCCAGTACAGGGTTTGTTTGCATAACTCAGGCGAGTGTGGGGTTTATTATCTCAAAGGAAGGAACATTCTTATCTCAACTTCTAGTATGCATCAGCCTGTCTGACAAGAACCAAGGTCTTCTGAAGAAATGCTGGTTTTAACTCTAACATTCCCTCCTTTTGTTCCTTCATTTGATCAATACACATCTTCATACCTCCTCTGTGTCCTAGTACATCGTTTAAAACACATCAAACAGATTTTAAAAACTAAATAGATAGCAAGACATATCAATAAAACCTGTAGGCCAGCTTGTATTATCCCAGTCAGCCATCCCCTATGCCTTTGAACCAATTTGCGGGGTTAAGAAAGGAGAAAGTATTTGCCACCATGAATCTTGTTTCTTCAGATTTGCCTCATCATATAGTTTCCTTAACTTTATGACATCCTCTAGCTTATGTTTAAGGGTTAAAACACTAGAATTATCAATATAATGGCAACATGCAGGTCCAATAATCTGGCACATCCCTCCTTGAGCTGCAGTCAGGTAATCTAACACGAGGGTATGTTGGTTAGTAACAATAATTAGCTGGTTCTGTACTGCAAGGGACCATTCATGATATCTAAAATATCCCATATTTGATCATCTAGGTAATCTGTGGATTCTACCAATTTATCCCATGTCTGAGTTATCATAGGGTAGATGAATAATGCACTGAAAAATTTATTTGCTATCCCATCTCCACTATGTGTGGTCTCCCATTTGGGCGAGGTCTATTGTCTGCAGATCGTTTATGTAATGTACAAATCCAACAGTTTACAACAGTTTGGTTTTGTTCTTTCAGTCCATCCACTAAAACTAAGTGGTGTCTAATGAATCTGTTATCATCTCCATCTACTCGGCTAAGTCTGTTCCAAGCATCCGTTACTGCAAGGATGCAAGCAAATGTCATTAGTAGCATCATTCCTCTTCTGGAGGCTCTCCAAGGATCTTCTTACAATGCGATGCGTGGATCCAAGTTTCCTTGCCTTGTAGCTTGACTGCGGTACTTGTCGTCAGTAGAACTTGAAAAGGTCCATCAAATCTCGGATCCAGACTCTTTCTCACGTGTCTTTTAATGACTACCCAGTCTCTGGGCTGCAAGCTGTGACTCCCAGGATCCTGGTTCGGATCTGGAAGAGAACTGAAGACATTATCATGTACTTTTTTTTTGAGTCTTTTATGCAAATCCCTTACATATGAGCTTAATACATGGTTACTCATTTCCAGTGCTTGGGGAAAGAAACATCCTAAGCTAGGCATTTTGCCAAATAGTACTTCATACGGAGAAAGTCCAGTTTTTCTATTTGGAGTGTACCTTACTGAGTATAGGGCTAATGGTAAACATTCAGGCCAAGATTTCCCTGTTTCAGCCATGGCCTTTTGGATTTTTAACTTCAATGTCCCATTTAGTCTTTCTACTTTTCCACTGCTTTGTGGATGATATGGGGTATGAAAAGCTTGTTGAATTCCCAGAGCTGTCAAGACTTCATTCATTATTTCACCTGTGAAATGTGTACCTCTGTCACTTTCGATCACCTCTGGTACTCCATACCTGCACACCACCTCCGCAAGCAGCTTCTTGCGGTTGCCGCAGCCGTAGCCTTGGCAATCGGGAAAGCCTCCGGCCAACCTGAGAATAAATCAAAAACACACCAACACGTACTCCCATGACCCTGATTTTTGGCAGCTGAATATAATCAATCTGCAGTCTCTGGAAAGAATAGAAGGGCCGAGGGGCGTGTTTGGGTGGTGTCTTGACTACCCTTCCCTGATTATGTGTAGCACATACCATGCATCCTGGATCAACCTTCTATACAGGTGGAAAAGCCTGGTGCTACCCAATGCTTCTGCATCACGCTCATTACAGCAGTTTTGGACTGGTGGGTTGGCCCATGTAACATCTGGGCGACCGCAGGGTACAACGCCCTTGGAAGGCATCGACGCATCCCTCTTCCCATACCCCGTTGCTGCATTCAGACATGCCCCTTCTTTTTGCCACTTTTTACTTCCTCCTGGCGCCCCTGAGCCGCATCGGGGCTAAGGCATCCTCCGCCCAAAAAGGGGTTTTTTTGGGAGCGCTTCCCTGGTGCATCGTTACCCCTTGGAGTGGTCTACTGGTGCGGGTTTTTGCTGCTGCATCGGCCATTGCGTTTCCTTTACTCACCTGTCAGTGCTTTCGGGTTTATGTGCTTTAATTTTTATGACAGCTCCCTTTTTTTTTTTTTTTTTGGTAATTGTAAGCGTAATTAACTGCGGGATGCGTCAGCTTTTTTAAATGGGATGCCCTCCCTGCCGTAAAGGAACCTCAGTTTTCCCAAAATTTGGACCAAAATCAGGGGCAAACCGAATGTTATCTAGAATCTGTGTAGATGTTTAAAAATTTAAAACCCTTTTTCTTCTTACAGGCCCGGTCGAGCCTTAAATTCAGCCTCCTGGGCCCACTGAAAGTGGGGGGCATTGGTTCTGCTTTGGGTCACTGCATTCAGGGAGACAATGGCATACCTGGGTTTGGGAAAGGGACCCGAGTATCTTGGTGGCGGGGATCCATCTACAAAAAAAATTTAAAATCAGCATTTTAAATCTCTCAGTTTCAAACCCCTGTGGGTTAGACCCGCTGTTTTTTTGTGCCATAAGCTGAACACAGTTTATTTAAAGGGAAACTCCTCTCTTGGATCTTCTTTGTCAAAACCCGACCTGACCCCTCCTTTAGATCCAGAGAGGTAACAACATTTGGGAGGATTAAATGTGGTAATCTCTGCAAAGAAACATTTGGAGGATTAAAAGTTTCACATTTTCAATCGAAGGTGCCCTGCAGCTGAAAGGTGTCCGGTTGACCCGGTTCAGTATGGTATA
>JARQOD010013862.1:0-13321 GCA_033576555.1 Oophaga sylvatica
AAGAATCTGTATCCAGGCTCTTACAGTTAGGCCTCATAGTCCTTCTGACTCACAGTAAAAAATCTCCCTCTCGAGGGAAGGAAACTACTTCCCTCTAGTTTTAGAATATGGTTCCTCCCACCAGGGCAGTCGGGGTGTATAAACATCTCTAAGAAAATTGCCTTTTACGATATAATATATAAATAAGTTGGCACATACTGTATATATAATGTCGTAGCTAATAACTCATATAGAGACAGTCAAATATCCTGTGTCAAAGGATTTTTACCAACATCCCCCCCCCCCCACCGCTTACTGTCATCGATTCCAGAGTCCAGACTTCCCGTGTCTAACATCAGTAAAGCAAGAGTGGTGATCCATATCTTCCTTTCAACACTTCTACCGAGAAGCCCAATGTTGGTAGTAGCAGGAGATATTACCTGCCAGATGGAGTATTTCCTTAGTTACAATAATATCCAACCCTTACTGGGGTTGAGACTTCTAAGGTTTTGGAGTAGACATGATCTCCAGAATGAGTAGGGTACATACATCCCAATGCTCTGTCATTTTCCATGTACTAACTGTTATTTGGCTTGATCTTTCAGCAGGGTCTCTGTCCTGCAGGTCTCCTCGTAGTATGGTAAGCCGGTCTCTAACCAAGGTTTAATCTGAGTCCAGGAGGACCGATGAAGGAACAGTCCCGTGTTAAGCACATCCAGCCGATTACTGGTCTGTACAGTCCTCATTGTGTGGTAACTGTAACTATCACAATATTTTTGCTGGGCAATAAGGTTTTTAAGGATATTCTGTGGCTGCGGTGTCTATATCTATCAAAATAACTGTAATTCTCTGCGGTTCTTTAGTGGTATTGGGGTACAGCGGCTGTGTTTCACTCTCCGCCTCTGCGGCATATCTTGTTTACCACATTCATACTGGAATTGGCCATTATAGACATATATCGGACACTCACTACTGTGATTTACTTTACGAATTTCTTTAGATATCTATATTTCTTTTTGATCTTTCAGATCATTTCTATATCTAACCTGGTTCTTGCCTGGGACTTTGGTCCTTGAGCTTCTGTACCCACCCTGGGATATTTCTTTGGTATTCTCCATGGTGCTGTCCTGAGGGACGTAATGGGAAAAGGAAATTAGACCTACCGGTAATTCTATTTCCAGGTAGTCCCTCAGGACAGCACCCTTAATTCCCTCCCTTATGTTTCTCTTTAGGATTGCAAGGGATCAATCTTCGGCGGATGGTCCGTCGAGTTGCCAAGGCTAGAGATAAAGAAGAAGTTGTTCAATGGTTTCTTACATACGCGTTTGTAAGGGCGCGTTTAGACCATTTCCCGCCATCCTTCGGTGGTACTTTGAAAAAACACTGGAGGGTGGAGGTGGGAGGGGCCTTTTAACCTCTCTGTGATCCTGTGCCGCTATAGGTCAAGGGAGGACGTCCTCCATGGTGCTGTCCTGAGGGACTACCTGGAAATAGAATTACCGGTAGGTCTAATTTCCTTTTTTCTGGGTGTCTGTGTTCTCTTTCAATGTGACTATGGGGTTAGTAATGGTGGCGTCTTATTGACGCCTCTCCATTACTAACATCGGGGCTTGATGTCACAGGACAATACAAAGGTGACATCAATCCCCCCCCAACTATTACCCCACTTGCCACCGCTATAGGGCAAGTGGGAAGAGTGAGGCTAAGTGTCGGAATTGGTACATCTTAGAGATGTACCTTTTCTGGGGCTGCTGAGAACTGATGTTTTTAGCCTTCCTAAGCTATTAATATCAACCCGCAGCTGTCTACATAGTCTTTGCTGGTTATTAAATATAGGGGGACCCTACGTCACTTTTTTTTGGGGTCCTCCATTTTAATAGCCAATAAAGGCTAAGTATATAGTTGTGAGTGGATATTAATAGCCTTGGACGCTCCATGGGTATTACCCCCTTCCCAGGATATAAACATCGGCCCCCAGCCATCGGCTTTCCCTCTGCTGGTTACAAAAAATTATGCGGGAGCCCACGCCATTTTTTTTTCAGAAAAATCTTTTAAATACATGTACAGTAAGCTGGACACACTGTACTAATTGTATATGTCACAGACATCTGTATATCTACCTATTCTATTTGTACTTACTGTATGTAATCCATCTCTTCTATCCTGTCGGCTCCTGCTGTGATTTTACACCTCCGCGGCTGCTTAACACTAGGACTACTGGACTCGTGACCCCGCCTAGAACTACTGAAAGGAGTCATTTTGACTCCTTGCTTGTTTTCGTTTATTTTTAGAGTTTCATTTGTGGTTATTTATTAATAATTATATTTTTTGTAATGTATTATTGAGATCCAACAGTAATGCTTTTGATTGTTTTTTTTCTGCTTTTCTTATTTTTCTACAGAAAATAACAATAATTATAATAGACGTTTTTCAAACATTTTTTTTTATTCAAGTGCACACATATAAACAACAACTGAAGAACAAAAAGCAGAGAAAATGTAGGTGGAGGAGCATAAAAATGAAAATATGGCGCAGAATTCACCTTCTAAACATTTGGTGTTTCGCATTTTAGGCATTGCCTTTGATTTATGGCAGTACATTGCCCACACAAAGACTTACCACAAGTCTTACAATTGCCGACAGATCTATTTTTCTTGCACTTTTCTTTGATCTGGCAAAATTTTGTTTGAACCATCACTTCTGAGCATGTACAAACTTGGGACGTGGAACCCTTTTCCCTATCTGTGACATAAGGACCACTCAACTCTCTCACAAGCGTTTGCAAAAATGTCTTGCGTGACATTTTTTGGTGGGTTATCTCATTGAATATTATCCATGCATTTATACCCGCAAAGTCTAAGGCATTTTCAAATGCATGAACAGGCCATCTCCTTGTGCATGTTCGTGTGGTATATTTTCGTGCCATCTGATCCACTACATCTACTCCATATTTTGTTTCATTGTAAAACTTTACCGTTTCTGGAGTTTTTTTAGCGGAATCAGACGCAACAACAACATCTGGATGGACGGAACTCAAAATGACAACATTTTGTTGGGCTTTCCTTGATATACTGTAAGTGTAAAATTGTCTTCATTTCTAAACACTTTAGTGTTGTACAATTCCTCTTTCATGGATTTTATTTCTTTAGGCACTTCTCGCCTTATCTTGTTCAGTGTTCCCACGATGGTTGTTCCTTTGCTTTTTAGCTGTTTAGCTAATTTTACTGAAGTAAAATAATTATCGGTTGTAACATTGCGACCTTTTTTCAAAAACGGGTCCAATAACTTCATTACCACATGGTCAGCTAAACGGTCCTCAGCACGGCGTGTGTCATCTTTGCCTAGATAAGGGAAGCTATTTGCCAGATATTTGCTCTCCTTATCAACAGCTAGCCAATATTTGTGGCCATATTTATCTGGTTTGGAAGGCATGTACTGCGTGAATGGACACCTAGTTTTGCTTGGGAAAAGTTGCTCATCCACCGTTATGTATGGGCCAGGTTTGTAACACGCAATACAATTTTCAATAAACCTGTCCCACACAGTAGAAAATAGAGCAAACTTGTCCGTTTGCAGTCTCTCCGATCGAGTAGATTTCTCATCAAATCTGAGAAACCTCATAATTTCAACAAAGCGGTCCCTAGACATTGTCGCTTTGCAAAACGGTATTCCCCAGTCATTACACCAAATACTGCTAATCGAGTGACGGTTCATGCCAGATATTCCACGAGCATAGAATATCGCAATGAATGCATCTAGCTCCTCATCAGATAGAGTAAACTGTAAATTATTGTTCCTGCATGCTTCTGCAAGCGTACAGTTCTTTATATGTGTCAATATATATGAATCAAAAATTAGCATAAGATAAGAGCCTAGAGTAAACAAGCTATTTTGTTCAGCATTACACAGTAATACAAGCAGGTAAAACACAAGGAAAATGTGAAAAGTTGACATGTAAATTGAACTACATCTATATGAACATCAGGGTAAATAAGACAGAGTGAAAAAATTATGCACAAAACTTTATAGCAACATTTAGTGACAAAAGGACCTCAAAATATAGTAGGGAGTCAAAATGACTCCCTTCAGTAGTTCTTGGTAAATTTTGAAAAAAACACGCAAATTTTTCACCAAAATTATTTATTCTCACAAAATCTTTTTTCACATCATATTTGAGGAAAAGTCACCGAGTTTCAAGCCGGAATTCTGAAAAATGTAGTCACAGAAGAGAAATAAAAAACGAAAGGAGTCAAAATGACTCCATCAGTAGTTCTAGTGTTAATTACCAGCTTTTCTTCTATCTGTCTATCTGTGTAATATATATACATTATATATGTGTGTGTGTCACTGACATCTATATATCTATGTATATATCTGTCCTATCTCTTCTATTCTAACCTGTCACGCTGTGATTTTACTGAACGCGGCACATGAATTGCCAGATTTTGGGGGGACCCCTCTATTCTTGATAACCAGCCTTGCTGAAGCTGACAGATGAGGGTTGCAGCCCCCAGCTGTGAGTTTTGCCTGGCTGGTTATCAAAAATACAGGGGAACCCACTCAGTTTCTTTTTTATTATTTATTTACAGCGCAGTAGCAGCTGATAAATCCTCCCATCCTCCGCTCCGGCTCTCACTGTTATTAGCGGTTGTAGGTGTCAGATGATGGGAGCTGTAGTCCCATCAGCTGACACCAGTGACCGGAGGTAAACTTTTTACCTCCGATCACAGATGAGCGGTCACCGTGGAAACTGCGGCTCTCTGACCGGCGGGGATGATTTTACTGCCAATCAGCAGCGCTACACCGGTGTTTACCACACTGTCACACAGCTTGGGAAACACCGGCTTTCGTGCTCTGCATGTTCAGCTATATTTGGCGATTTAATCAACGATTAAATTGGCGAATATTGCAAATTCGGCGATCGTGAGCCGAACCTAACATTGAAATATTCGCTCATCTCTAGCTATAATACTGTGTGAGGTGCTGTGGGGGCCGTCATACTGTGTGGGAGGCCTCATACTGAGCTACATGGGCACACAGGAGAACAATTTCCTTGTGATGAGTCAGAAAGTGAGAAATACAGACCTTCGGTCTATCTGATTGCAGTCCTCCTGATAGGGTGTTGTGTGCTAGGAGGGAGACATCAGATAGTACGTTCTGAAGGTGAGCAAAGATATAATGGCAGTAAGAATTCGGATTCCAGGCAGGGAACATAGCGGAGACAAAGAGCAGGAAGACGTCATTAGCTCAGGTTTGCTGCACTATTGTGGCTTATAACAAGAGTTATGTACCGCCACATGTAACCGGAAAGTTCCTGACTCTGCATAATGCAGAAGAAGCATCATAAAGTGCTGTGCCTGCTGTCTGATGTATATACTTCTCATCAAGTTCTGATTAAGTAAAGGAAAGTCTATTTTTGCACTTTGGTATCCCTCATCATCTCCATACTATCTGGTCTGGGCGTACAACGACAGCATGCGATCTGCAGAGTCGGGAGATATGACTCTGCCAAATATAGATAGATAGATTAGATTTTTTTTCTTTCCGTTGGAGGGTTCAATTCCAGCTATTGCTGTGGGATCTGTGATTTCTATCTACTCCACTGTGTACAGGATAATAGAGTATAATAAAGTAGTTATGGACGAGACTTCTCTAACATTGTGCAGTGGCTCTTCTTTCCATATAGTGATGGATATTCTTGTTGCTGACACTGTGATATTAATTTCACTTTAAACCTTCTTTAAACCCCTCTGATCAGTGCGATCATACAACATACAAGCCTCTGATGGCTCCGGTGATGCCCTGTACTACTGTAGTGCCGTATATCATCACTGCCTGTCAGTGTAATACTAACGGCCCCATACACATGAGATAAGAGCTGGCTGAACGGTCATTTGACAGACGGCTATCTCTCCCGACTCCCCCATACACACACATATTCCAGCTTTCCTGTGGTCTGTATGAGAGAGTCGCCTCCAGACTCCTCTAGAGGAGGATTATCTACAGGAAGAACAAAAGATTATCCTCTGAAATTCAGGATGTCAGATCCTTCTCTGCCCTGACATCATCTGTCGGGAGGCCCCAAATACATTATATGGTCGCCAAACCCCCGAAATCAGTGCTTCCATGTAACTTTAGTCTAATGTGTATGGGGGCGTTAAAAGGTAACTTATTGGACGCTGCCTCTGGCCCGGCCTAATAGACCTTCATACATTGCAACCCAGACACCATTATTAGGCCTGTAAGTATCGTAGTAACTAGGCCGCCCCATACTATCCAGTACTTGGAGGCGGGCGGCATTCAGTCGAACTCTGTCACACCTTCTTAGATGCCATGTTTGCTTTTCACACCAGCAAGTGGTTAAACTGTCAGGGTTTTTGTTGCAGCCGCACCTGTGCCGTCCCTGTGGTGTACATCTATGTTCTGGGGCCCAAAAGAGTTAATTTTAATAAATGTTTAACATGTTAAAAATTATAAAATGTGTCTTCTGCTTTTTCCATTTTTTTCTTCTTACAAGAATTATTGGAGCCAATTTGCTTTAGAAACATTTTAACCCTTTTCTGCCATTGGACGTACTATCCCGTCCATGTGACCTGAGCCCGTATGACCATGGACGGGTTAGTACGTCACATGCGATCGGACACACTCCCGGGAGGAGCAAGACCTATCGCGGCCGGGTGTCAGCTGATTATCACAGACCACTCCCGGCACATTAACCCCTGGCACACTGCGATCAAACATGATCGCAGTGTTCCAGCGGTATAGGGAAGCATCGTGCAGGGAGGGGGCTCCCTGCGTGCTTCCGTGAGACCCTCAGAACAGCGCGCTGTTCCCAGGGACCCTTCTCCCTGCAGGACCCCGGATCCAAGATGGATGCGGGGTCTTGCAGGGAGGCGGCTTCCTCAGTGCCTGCTGAGAGCAGGTGCTGAGAAAGCCTGCAGCACTGCCTGTCAGATTGCTTGTCTGACAGAGTGCTGTGCAAACTGTCAGACCAGCGATCTGACTTTATACAGTGATGTCCCACCCTGGGACAATTTAAAAAGTTAAAAAAATGAAAATAATGTGAAAAAAAAACCAAAACAAAGGAAAAAAAAATATTCCCCAATAAATTCATTTCTTCATGTAAATAAAAAAAATAAAATAAAAGTACACATATTTGGTATCTCAGTGTCCATCACGACCCGCCCTATAGAACTGTCCCACTAGTTAACCTCTTTAGTGAACCCCTTAGAAAAAAAAAAACAAAGCAAAAAACAATGCTTTATCATCATACCGCCGAACAAAAAGTGGAATAACATGCGATCAAAAAGACCGATATAAATAAACATGGTACCGCTGAAAACGTCATCTTGTCCCGCAAAAAACAAGCTGCCATACAGCATCATTAGCGAAAAAATAAAAAAGTTATAGCTCGCAGAATAAAGTGATGCAAAAACAATTATTTTTTATATAAAATTGTTTTTATTGTATAAAAGTTCCAAAACATAAAAAAATGATATAAATAAGGTATCGCCATAATTGTACTAACCCGAAGAATAAAACTGCTTTATCAATTTTAATGCACGCGGAATGGTATAAGACCCCCCCCCCCAAAAGAAATTCATGAATTGCTGATTTTTCTTCTTTCTAACCTCCGAAAAATCGAAATAAAAAGCGATGAAAAAGTGTCACGTTCTAAACTTCTGTGAAGCACTTGGGGCTTCATAGCGCTCACCACACATCTAGATAAGTTCCTTGGGGGGGGGGTCAATTTTCCAAAATGGGGTCACTTGTGGGGGGTTTTCTCTGTTTAGACACATCAGGGGCTCTCCAAATGCGACATGACACCCGCAGACCATTCCATCAAAGTCTGCAACCAAAACGTCACTACTTCCCTTCCGAGCCCCGATGTGTGCCCATACAGTAGTTTTCTCCCAAATATAGAGTATCAGCATACTCAGGACAAATTGGACAACTTTTGGGGTCCTATTTCTCCTGTTACCCTTGTGAAAATAAAATATTTGGGGCGAAAAAATCATTTTTGTAAAAAAAAAAAAAAAAAAACAGATTTTTTTATTTTTACGGCTGTACGTTATAAACTTCTGTGAAGCACTTCGGGGTTCAAAGTGCTCACCACACATCTAGATAAGTTCCTTGGGGGTCTATTTTCCAAAATGGGGTCACTTGTGGGGGGTTTCCACTGTTTAGGCACATCAGGGGTTCACCAAACGCGACATGATGCCCGCAGACCATTCCATCAAAGTCTGCAATCCAAAACGTCACTACTTCCCTTCGAGCCCCGACGTGTGCCCATACAGTAGTTTTCTCCCACATATGGGGTATCAGCGTACTCAGGACAAATTGGACAACAACTTTTGGGGTCCAATTTCTCCTGTTACCCTTGGGAAAATAAAAAGTTGGGGACTAAAAGATCATGTTTGTGGAAAAAAATATGATTTTTTTTATTTTCATGCTCGGGCGTTATAAATTTTAGTGAAACACCTGGGGTTCAAAGTTCTCACTACACATCTATATTAGTTCCTTGAGGGATCTAGTTTCCAAAATGGTGTCATTTGTGGGGGGTTTCCACTGTTTAGGCAGATCAGGAGCTCTCTAAACACGACATGGCGTCCAGCCAATTCTGCGTTGAAAAAGTCAAACAGTACTCCTTCCATTCCGAGCTCTGCCATGCACCCAAACAGTGGTTTACCCCACATATGGGGTATCAGCGTACTCAGGACAAATTGCACAATAACTTTTGCGGTTTTGTTACCCTTGGGAAAATAAAAATTGGGGTTAAAAGATCATTTTTGTGGAAAAAAATATGATTTTTTTTATTTTTTGGCTCTACGTTATAAACTTGTGTGAAGAACTTGGGGGTTCAAATTGTTCACCACACATCTTAGGGGGTCTAGTTTCCAAAATGGGGTCACTTGTGGGGGGTTTCCACTGTTTAGGCACATCAGTGGCTCTCCAGATGCAAAATTTTCAAAATTTTTGCCATATTTGCGTTTTTTTAAAAAATAAACGCAAGTTATATCGAATAAATTTTACCACTAACGTGAAGTACAATATGTCACGAGAAAACAATATCAGAATCGCGAAGATCCGTTGAAGCATTCTAGAGCTATAACCTCATAAAGAGACAGTGGTCAGAATTGTAAAAATTGGCCCGGTCATTAACGTGCAAACCACCCTTGGGTGTAAAGGGGTTAATATCTGTTTTTTTTTTCTGGGGTTTTTCTTGTAATATAGGAAAGCCTAAGGCCAGAAATAAACCCCATAAATCACTGTACATGGAGACTTTGGGATCAATCATTTCTGTCCGTTGTGTTTGTGGAAACAGAAAATCTTTTCTAAAAGCCTCAAACTTCTGTGTGTGAATCAGAGCTGAGATCTAACGTGATAGAAGATTACAGTGCGGGGAAGACGGGAAACATTCATATAGACGACGGCGGTGATGGAGTCAGGGACCGACTCTGGACAAATATGTCTCTAGAGCCGTAGTAGAAGATGAAGATGTCGTCCTCATCATGAAGTAGTTATTCCTCATGTCACGTGTAATGAATATCTCCTGCAGTATTACTAATGCCGATTCCAGGGTCGGTAATGAGAGGAGAATTAGCGTTATGGAAGATGAGTCTATGAGGAACGTATTCAGCTGCCGACTCCGAGGAAGAAACTGCTTGTTGTCTGTGGCCTAAATATATAGGTTTTATTAGTAGATGTAAAGAAGAAAACTAAATCCTGTAAAATAATAAATCTCCTCATATGTTTCCCTTATTATCTCCAGTAATTGTATTATTACAGGATTCTTATGATGTTACATCGTCTCATCTCTCTCATTCAGGTCTCTACAAAATATCGATTCCTCTCAGTGAAGATCTCTATAGAAGAGAATTTTCCTGATTTACCCATCAAAGATGGATATGGACAGAGACAGATGGCGGAGAGGATATTACACCTCACCCTAGAGATCCTCTTCCGTCTCACTGGAGAGGTGAAGATTCTGATTGACGTCACATTACACATTCTTATCTATGGAAATAACGGACAGAACTGCTTGCTGGGATCTGACTTTTACTACTGTGCAACCTTTCCCTTTTAAATGGTACAATCTCTACAACCTCTGCTTGCTGGGATCTGACTTTTACTACTGTGCAACCTTTCCCTTTTAAATGGTACAATCTCTACAACCTCTGCTTGCTGGGATCTGACTTTTACTACTGTGCAACCTTTCCCTTTTAAATGGTACAATCTCTACAACCTCTGCTTGCTGGATCTGACTTTTACTACTGTGCAACCTTTCCCTTTTAAATGGTACAATCTCTACAACCTCTGCTTGCTGGGATCTGACTTTTACTACTGTGCAACCTTTCCCTTTTAAATGGTACAATCTCTACAACCTCTGCTTGCTGGGATCTGACTTTTACTACTGTGCAACCTTTCCCTTTTAAATGTGCCTGCTGAATGTTTGCTAAATTAATTTGTTGCATTGTATTCAATACTTACTGCTGTATAGCCATGCTGGGGCCAGTAGAGATGCTATCAGGTGCAAGGTGTTACCAGCATATGGATGCAGCCAGGCCCTGTGCCTTTGATTGTCTATCCTCCCCTGGTGTGCTGGGCAGCTGCTAATTTATCCCAAAGCAGCTACCACAACTCCTCCCACCTGATCCTCTACTCAGTCCTATATATTCAGTAGCAGTCTAAGGGGTGCACGCGTGTGGGGTCAGGCACGCACACGCAGCAGAAGTACAGTGAAGCTGCAGTTATTTCAACGGCAGTTAGTCACGGCAGGAGTCAGGACCCCACACTATGTCTTTTTTGGGTATGTCTGCTGAGTAAGCACTTCTAATTTCTTGTACCTGGCTTTTCTATTTACCCATCTCACTATTTCACCATGTTTACATATGCCTTCACAGTGTTTGCTCCGTTAATCCTCTCTCTCCTTCGCTATCCCCAAACCCAGCACCCTCTAATCAAATAATCATCTCCCCTTCCCTCCTTCCTCCCCACCTGTCCTCCTCTGCTGACCTGCTCCTCAACCTCAAATCTGTCCTAATAAAACACAAAACAAGCTTCCCTCTCTCCTTCTCCCATCTGCTCTCCCTTTCTCTGCTCCTCCTCACTGCTGGTGACATATCTCCCTATCCTGGACCTACACAGCTCATACCCACCATTAGTACTCCTTCCTACCGCTCCCTATCTAATAAGAACTACCGCAATCTTTCCAACGTAAAACCTGTGCCATTGACACCCACCCCCCTGCTCCCTCTCTCTGGAGCACTCTGGAATGCCCCTCCATCTGCAATAAGCTTCATGTGATTCATGACCTCTTTCTCTCTCGCAATCTTGCTTTCCTCGCCCTCACAGAAACATGGCTGACACCCTCTGACACCGCCTCCCCTGCTGCGCTGTGTTACGGTGGCCTCCAATTCACCCACACTCCTCGCCCTGGAAACAGACATGGTGGAGGAGTGGGTGTTTTCCTTTCCTCTAACTGCAACTTTAACCCAATCCCACCTCTTCCCTCCCTAATCTCCCTTCCTTTGAAGTCCACTCTGTCCGCATCTACTCTCCCTCCAACCTCCAAGTGGCCGTCATATACCGACCTCCAGGCCCGACCACTGCCTTCATCGACCAATTCACTACCTGGCTTCTTCACTTTCTCTCCACTGACATCCCCACCATCATCATGGGTGACTTCAACATCCCCACTGATACCCTTCAGTCAGCAGCCTCCAAACTTCTGTCCCTTACTTCATCCTTTGGACTTACTCTGTGGTCCTCCTCAGCCACCCACAGGATGGTCATACATTAGACTTGGTCTTCACCCGCCTCTGCTCTCTATCTAACTTCACCACCTCCCCTCTCCCTCTATCCGACCACCATCTACTCACTTTCTCATCCCTGTCCTCCTCTCCTGTCACCCATGTCCAGCAACACGTGCACCCCCGCAGACACCTTGCACACCTAGACATCCACACACTCTCCGACTCTATTCTTTCACTGGCATCAATATCCTCACTCCACGATACAGACAGTGCCACTGCTTTCTACAATGCCACTCTCACATCGGCTATTGACACGGTCGCCCCTCTCGTTCATGGCAGAGTGCGACGTACCAACAGACAACCCTGGCACAATAACACCACTAAAAAGCTCCGGCAAGTGTCCAGGATTACAGAGCGGCGTTGGAAAAAAACAAATTCGCAAGACGACTTCACTGCATTCAAACAAGCAACACTCTCTTTCAAATCTGCCCTCACCTCTGCTAAACAGGCCTACTTCACAACCCTCGTATCTTCCCTATCCTACAACCCCAAACAGTTATTCAAAACTTTTAACTCCCTCCTCCGCCCACCACTGCCCCCTCCTACCTCCCTCATCTCTGCTGAGGACTTTGCCACACACTTCAAAAATAAGATCGACCAAACAAGGCAAGTCTTCATTGTTCAACCACCTCAACCACTTTGTATACCAGACCAATGCCCCAACCCCATAACCTCCCTCTCCAACATAACTGAAGGGGAGCTTAATTGTCTTCTCTCCAAATCGCACCTCACAACCTGTGCACTTGACCCCATCCCAACCCACCTCCTCCCCAACCTCACCACCACTATTATTCCATCCCTAACCCACCTCTTCAACCTATCACTAACTTCCGGTACCTTCCCTTCTGCTTTCAAGCATGCCACAATCGCGCCTATCCTTAAAAAGCCAACCCTCGACCCAACCGCTATGTCCAGCTATCGCCCAATATCGCTGCTCCCATTCGCTTCCAAACTCCTGGAGCTGCATGTCCACGCTGAGCTTTCCTACCACTTCTCTTCTAACTTGCTCTTTGACACTCTACAATCTGGTTTCCGCCCCCATCACTCCACGGAGACAGCCCTGACCAAAATTACTAATGACCTACTTACAGCCAAAGCGAACGGACAATACTCTATACTCCTGCTTCTTGACCTGTCCTCTGCTTTTGACACAGTTGACCACTGCCTTCTACTACAGATCCTTTCCTCCTTTGGCGTCAAAGACCTCGCCCTATCCTGGATCTCATCATACCTTTCCAACCGCACATGTCATGGAAATATATATGTATTCCATATATTCAAAGTATATTCACATATATGCATTCACAGTTCACAGTTAGATAGATCTCACTTGCTAAAAAACCCTGTGCTCACATATTTCTAGGCCAGCTATAATCAGTCGTTTTAAAGAAATCTGGCCTTCATAAGGCCTTCGTAAAGGAACAAATGCATGAAGTACAAAAAGTCCTATTAGATATCTGTTGTTTACATTATAGTTATGCAAGACAACTAGGTCACAAGAATATAAACAATAATTCTGCAACTTC
>JARQOD010013863.1:0-13319 GCA_033576555.1 Oophaga sylvatica
ACGCCGTTGTAATTCCCCCACCACTCCCCCATGTCTCCCCCACAAATGCCAGCTTACAGTGTCCTTTGGGGCAGCTCTCCTGTGCCCCCCAGTCCGGGCGCGCTCCCCGCAGAGGAAGCAGCCGGCTCTGGAACAGATGACAGTCGGCTCCGGAAACAGGCAGGAAACCCTCTGGTGCCTGCGCCCTCCTCCATGAGGACGGTGTCGTTTCTTCTGTCTCAGCGACGGGGGCAGACAGCGGGATCTGGGTGCTGCCGGTGCAGAGTTTTTTGCAGGAACGGGCCTCCACTGCGACAACGTCAACCGGATCACATTGCAAGGGCTCCTCTACTAGAACGGGGGGCCTCCCCTTTCCCGGGTACAGACACTTCAGGTAAAAGGGATTGGCGCCGCTCCAATTTTATTTTTGGGGCACGCCAGCGGGCTTCCATCCTGGCGACCTCCTCCCGGCCGGCCAGGCCTCTTGGGGTATCCTCCGCTTCTTGCAGCGTAAGGGTTTCCAGGCCGGTGCCCAACGGTGGTTCCGTGGCGATCGGGTTCGCTTCCGTGGGTGGAGAGCTCGATCTGACTGCTCCATCCCTTCACACTTCTGCTCGTGTCCATTAGCCATCTCTGCCAAGTCACATGTGTCATTAGCTTTCAGGAGGGGGCCCCTTTTTTGTGGGGAGGCGGACCTTCGCGTTAGTTTCCGCACACGAGGAGGATGAGGAGGCGGAACTGAAGAGCTGGGGGCACGATCTTACATTGCAGTACCATTAGAGCCTCGTTTTCGCGTCACTGAGTGAGGGGTACACCCACGAAGAGCACGCCCTCTTTCTTCACCCAGTGCCTCGTCGTGACGCAGAATGGCTGAAAAAGGGCAAATACATTTTTCTGATGATTTTAGCAATTCTCAAGCACAAAACCAGTTCAATTCGGGCACACAGGACTCGCTTATAGCGAGCTACAGAATCCTGTTCGTGACGCCCAGTTGAGTCGCACAGAGCCAAGGTTTTGGGGGTACTGGGCACCGGCCCGTCGACTTCTATGGGGTATGTCACGGGTTTACCCGCAATTGAATCAGAGTCTATTTTTCTATGTAAAGTGTATAAACTATAAATATATGTATATATATATGTCCAATGACATGTATAATATATATATATAAAGTATTCTATGTGTGTATATTTTGTTTACAACGAAAGAAAGGGTTTTTTTTGTTGCGATATTTTGTTCCCATAGACTTACATGGGACTTCCGGTATCGTAATCGGATATCGACGATATTAGTGATACGGGGATACCATTTCGATACGATATTTTTAGATATCGAGCATATCGCCCAAAACACCTGTAACCCTTGGGAAAATGACAAATTTGGAGCTAAAGCAAATTTTTGTGAAAAAAGTTAAATATTATTTTTTTCTTTCCACATTGCTTTAGCTCCTTGAAGCACTGGAAAGGTTAATACACTTCTTGAATGTGTTTTTGAGTACCTTGGGGGTGCAGTTTTTAGAATGGTTCACTTTGGGTATTTTCTGTCATATAGGCCTCCCAATGTCATTTTAAATGTGAGATGATCCCTAAAAAATGTTTGTAAATTTTATTGTAAAAATAAGAAATCACTGGTCGACGTTTAAACCCTTACAATTTCCTAACAAAAAATTATTTTTCAAAAATTGTGCTGGAGTAGACATGTGAAAATGTTATTGATTAACTATTGTGTGACACAATTTCTCTGTTTTAAAGGGTATAACAATTAATATTTGAAAATTGCAAAATATTCAAATTTTTCCGCCAAATTTCTGAATTTTTACAAAAAACGTAAGTCATTCATAAAAGAAAATTTTACTACTGTCTTGAAGAACAATAAGTACTTAAAAGAACCTCAAAAACAGTGGGATCTTTTGAACGTTCCAGAATTATAGCCCCATAAAGTGACACGGTCAGAATAAAAATTGGCTTGTTCAATAAGTCAAAATTTTTGGCACAAGCAAAAGGGTTTTCAGTTCAAAATCGATAATCGCAGTGACCTATGTGACTCTGTGGACTGCAGACTTATACCTTGTACACTTGTATTGAGCGAGGCCGCCTCACATGTACTGGTCTGGGCCCGGGGTATGTATACTCAGAAACTGGCAAATTCTCACAGCGCACAGAGCGTACAAATAGGGGGATTCATAAGTTTGCATTCACACAGAGTGACTACAGACTATTTATTTGGGCCAACAACCCCTCTAATGATCAAACGATTTTGCTTTAAATGTCTTTTTGCTTTTTTCCCCTTCTAGGAGAGCCATAGCTCTTCTATTGATGTAAGCAGACAAAAGCGTTTTTATTGCAGGATGAGTTGCATTTTGAATTCAACATTTATTTCACAACATAATTCACTCAAAAACTCACCATGTAATTAAATGGTGAGAAGATATGCAATTCCATCATCCATTTTTTTAAAAATTTTCTTGTGGGTACAAACAACCTGGCAAAAATAATTTTTTATTTTATAGTTAAAAAAAGCAAAACGTCTTTTTGTGCCAAGGGGATGTTTTTATTGATACCATTTTGGGGTACACATAATATTTAATCCTGTTTATTGAATTTTTGAGGGAAATACCCGCAAATGAAATATATACAGTCTGGGACCTTGTTTTCAGAATTAACATACATTTAAATTATTTATATATTTGATAGATCTGACTCTTATAGATACGTTACCATGCATTCTTTTATTTTTTATTTTTGAACTGGGTAAAGGGTGAAATTAAATTTAAACTACTTTATTTATTTATTTGTTTTTTACTTTATTTTTAAACACTTTTTTGGATTTGAACCTGCGGATTGTTTTCTTACTCAGATGCTGCAATATTGCAAAAAATTAGTCGGGGAGCCAAAGATAATGATAATAGAGGCATTCAGGAGGTTCGTCAGCCAAGAGAACCCATCAGCTCTCTGTAACCTTATTGCAGGAGGGCGTCAATGGGGACTGGAACAATTGGGCCAAAATTCAGACTATTTAAATACTATTGCAGAGATTCACATTGCATTTAATTGTTTTAAACAGGGGTGAACAAAACTCGCTCTCTTCCTTGTAACGCCGGGGTGTTTGTGCCTTGTTTCCCTGGTGTTACTGTGCATTTTCTTCTCTTACCCTTTGCCCTTCCCCCATAACCAGCTGGGACACGGTGTCTCTTACTTGTTTGGATGCTTCTCTGTTCCCTGCCTGCTGCATAGCCGTACATGTTTTGGTGGGCTTTGCTCTACTGCACGATCATTGCATGTGCGGTCCCTGGCTGCCGCATGTGAAGCTATCCCACGTTGCAAGGTCCTCTGAAACTGGTGCATGACTGTCCACATGTGTCCAGGCTCGCAGTCGCTGCCAGTGCCTTAAACCCTTAACCCCCAAGGTGGTTGCACGTTAAGACCGGGGCCCAAATTTTTTCAATTCTGACCACTGTCCCCATATGAGGTTATAACTCTGGAACGCTTCAACAGATATTCGCGATTCTGAGACTGTTTTCTCCTGACATATTGTACTTCACGATAGTGGTAAAATTTCTTTGATATAACTTGTGGTTATTTTTGAAAAAAACGCAAATATTTGCGAAAATTTTGAACATTTTGCAATTTCAAACTTTGAATTTTTATTCCCTTAAACAGAGAAATAGTCACACAAAAATTTAGAAATAACATATCCCACATTCTACTTTACACACACAATTTTTAACCAAAAATTTTTTTTTTTAGGGAAATTATAAGGGGTTTAAAAATTTACCAGATTTCTCTTTTTCAAAAAAATTTAAAAAACCCTTTTTTTAGGACCACCTCACTTTTGAATCACTTTGGGGGTATTCGAAAAACCCAAAATAAACCCCTCTAAAAAAAGCCCCCCCAGGGACTCAAAACCCATCAAAAATTTTTTAACCCTTTTGGGGCTTCACAACTAAGCAACGGGGAAAAAAAAATTAATTTTAACTTTTTTTGTAAAAATATTTTTCAAAATTTTTTTTTTTTCACAAAAGGGGGAAATTGGGGCCCCAAAAGTTGTTGTCCCAAAAAAGGGCCCGATAGGGGTACCCAAAATGTGGGAAGGGGAAAAAAAAATGTTGGGAAGTCGGGCTCGGAAGGGGAAATAGTGCGTTTTTGGGTTGCAGACTTTGAGGAAGGGTTTTCGGGCGCCCCTTCGAAATTTTGGGGAGCCCTGATGTGCCTAAACGGGGGAAACCCCCCACAAATGACCCCATTTTGGAAAAAAAGACCCCAAAAAGGAAATTATTTAGAAGTGTGGGGGCATTTGCCCCCAAGTCTTCCCGAAGTTTATAAGAAAAACCGTTTTTTAAAAATAAAAAAAATTTTTTTTTTTTAAAAAATGATTTTTCCCCAATTATTTTATTTTCCAAAGGGGAAAGGGGGAAAAATTTGGGCCCCAAAAGGGTTTTTCAATTTGTCCCGAGTAGTGATACCCCTTTTGGGGAGAAAAAATACTTATGGGACACGTTTGGGGGGGGAAGGGAAGTAGTGCGTTTTTTGGGGTTTTTGACTTTTTGGAAAAAGGTTTGGGGTCGTCATGTTTGGGGAGCCCCTGATTTTTTAAAATTGGGGAAACCCCCCCCAAAGTGACCCAAATTTTGGGGAAAAAGACCCCACAAGGGAAATTTCTAATGTGTGGGGGGGGGTTTGAACCCCAAATGCCCTTTTTAAAAGTTTATAAAAATAAGCCTTTAAAAAAAAAAAATCCAATTTTTTTTTTCCCCAAAAAAATATTTTTGCCCCCAATTTTTTTTTTCCCCAAGGGGGGGAAAAAAAGAAATTGGGCCCCCAAAAATTATTGTGCAAAATTTTTCCCGGTACCTGATACCCCATATGTGGGGGGGAAACTATGTTTGGGCGCATGGCCCGAGCCAGAAGGGAAGGGGCCCGGGTTTTTCTTTTTTCCCCAAGCAAATTGGGGGAATTGAGATCAACCCAAAGTCACATTTGGAGAGCCCCCGATTTTCCTAAACAGGGAAAAAAACCCCCAAACCCAACCCCCAACCCAACCCCAACCATCCCCCAAACCCCGTCCCAAAACCCTAACCCCAAAACCTAACCCCCAACCCCCCCTAAACCCCAAACCCAACCCTAACCCTAATTCCCAACTTTTGCCCAAACCCCCAACCCAAAATTTTGCCCAACCCCAACCCCCAATGGGAAAAAAAGGAAAAAAATAAATTTTTTAAAAATTTTTTTTTTTTTCCCTAACAAAGGGGGGGGAAAAAAGGGGGGGGATTTTCTTTTTATAGGGGGTTTTATTTTTGGGAGCTGTCCCTAAAAACGCTTTTTTTTTGCAAAAAAATTTGGTTTTTTTCTTCCAAACCCCTTTTGAGGCTATAATTTTTGCATTTTTGGCCCCAGAGTCCCTGTGGGGCCCCTTTTTTTTTGCGGGACGAGTTTTGTTTTTATTGGTACCATTTTTGGGGGTGACTTTTTTTTTATCCTTTTAATTTGATTTTTTGGGGGGGGTTTGAATTTAACAAAAAACCCCAAAATTTTTAATTTTTTTTGGGGGGGCGTTTATTTCCGTTCCGGTGGTTTAAAATTTGATAAAGCATTTTATTCTTCGGGTTAGTAAATTACGGGGTTCCTCCCTTTAATTTTTTTTTTTATGTTTTGGGGCTTTTTTACAATAAAAAAATTTTATATAAAAAAAAAATTTTTTTTCATCGCTTTATTTTGGGAGCTATAACTTTTTTTTTTTTTTCGCTTTATTTTTGGGTGTATGGGGCTTTTTTTTTTCGGACAAGATGACGTTTTTTAGCGGTTTCCTTTTTTATTTTATCGGTTTTTTGATCGCGGGTTTTTCCCACTTTTTTTTTATCCGTATAAAGATAAAGCATTGTTTTTTCTTTTTTTTTTTTTTTGGGGGTTTACTAAAGGGGGTTTTAAAAAGTGGGGCAGTTTTATAGGGGGGGGGTTTTCGGACCCGGAAAAACCCAAAAATTTTTGGGGGTTTTTTTTTTTTTTTTACAGCTCCTGTTCTGCCTGCTATGAGTTCTGGAAAGCTGATGTCTCTGTCCCTGGTCCCATCTTGTCTATGTGTTGGTACTGAAGTCCTTGCCTTGAATGTGGATTCCGCTGTTTGATATTCCCGAAGTCCTTCTCTGTCGGGAACTATGTCCCCCAGTGACTTTCGGTCTGAGCCTGGGGCTTGCACCATACCGCTTGAGTTCATTTCTAGGCCATTCAATGTCCAGATTCTGGCAACCGCTTTCTGATACCTAGAGCCTGCCCCGTGTCTGGTGCCTGGAGCCTGATGACCGCTGCTCGATGTCCTGTCAGTGCCGGGAACTCCTGCCAGTGCCCCCTGATGTCCTGCCTGTGTCCTGACATTCCCTGCCTGGAGCTGGGTCTGAAGTCTGGAGTCCAGATGTCTTGCCTTGTCCTAGATGTCCAGCCTGTGTCCAGAATCCATCCGTGTCCTGGGTCCACCAGTGTCAAAAGTCATCCCACTCATTCTTAAATGGGCTCCTCCATGTTTCTGAGGAGTCTCCAGTCTTGTTTTCTGGTGATGGCTCTGCCTGTGAGTCCTGGATCTGACCACCGATGTCCTGAGCTGCTATGCCAATGCTCCGGATCTTTGCGTCCGTGTCTTGCCTGTGTCCCTGTGTACAGCCGTGTCAAGATATCCAGTCCGTGTCCTGGTGGTCCAGCTGGTGTTCCAAGTTGGGCCCACTCGGTCCTGAATGGCTTCTCTTGTTTCTGGGAGTCTCCAGTCCTGTTTCCTGGTGACGGCTCTGCCCGTGAGTCCGGATCTGACCCGCCATTGTCCTGAGCTGCTATGTCGTGTTCCTCGAACCATGCTGTCCGTGTTTGCTAGTGTCCCAATATCCTGCCTTTTCCCCGGGGTCCATCCTGTGATGATGTCTGTCCGAGGTCGATGTCTGATGTTCTGATGTTCTGATGTTCTGAGTACGTGCCTGTGCTACGCCTAGGCCTGAGAGAGAGGTTTCCTGATATGCCAGTGCCTGATGACCATGGACTGTATCAACCCGTGATTAACCTTTTCTGCCATCATCAAAATGTCCGGAGACCTGAGATGTTCACCCCTGCCTGATGTGTGGAACAGGGAACCTAGCATCTTAATGTCTTGTTTTCTGTTTTCTGATTTTATTTTAGCAAACTTTATGTTTCTCATACTGAAGTTGTGAGGTGTTATCTGTCCTGCATGTCGCAACCTTGCCCACATGCTCACTGCCCCCCCTAGCCGGGTAGCCGGGGTCCCCCTCTGTGGTCCTGGGTCCACATTCCCTTACCCCCCTGGAATGCATGCCCCATGTTTTTGTGGCCGGGGTGCGTGAAACGTAGGCTAGCTAGGCAAGCTATGCCGCGTCGTATCGTGACGTTCCTCTTTTAAACAACAGTGCGGGCTGTATGACACGGCCAGCACCTACTGGTTGTAGCTCGGATTCCATTCCTAAGTCTCCTCCATGCTTTCCCTACATGATGTGGGATGTAATATTTATGTCCTGCATTAAAAGGGGTTACTAATATCTATTTCTGAAAAGGCTGAAGTGCTTTTTCGTGTGAATACAAGTATTTACTAAAAGGGATCCCAGGAAAAGATCTAAAAAGAATATATAATAACAGACAAAAGAGATTGGATCAGATGAACTATAATTATTTGAAGTGAAAATGCTTCATGATAGTCGTAGAAAAGAATACACTTTTATATACTACATACATAAAAAACATGGCATTTGTAACTCACGAACAAATAAAATGGTTAAAATTGATTATGGTATAAATATGTGATTCTCAGCTTTTGTTTTAGTCTTTGCCTGATGAAGAACCTGCGTAGTCTCGAAAGCTTGCAATTTGTTACCATCTTTTTAGTTAGCCATTAAAAGGTATCAACCACTGAGGACCTCAAGTCAAATATTTCTAAAATTGATTAGTAACTGTAGCATCCTACTGCCTTTCCCACAGCTGTTTTACCTATTCAATGTTATTCTTGATGTGTAAAAGTGGGATTTATGGGGTAATTTTACACTGCAGCCAAATTAATTTTAAATTGATAGTAATTTTCAGTAAGATAAACAACTGTATACCAGATGAATAGTACAATCTCATCTATTCTCTCCGGGGTGGCAACTGGGTTTTTGCTTTATCAGCTGCATGAAGAGCTTCTATATAGCGCCCGATGTAAAAAGGAGGTCTTCCTGGAAGCCACTACTTTTATGCATAATTAGTTGAACGTATTTTTGAAGCAATGGTACTTGCACATCTAAACTATCCAACCATATGAAGTGCAAGATTCTGAAGAAATGATGAGCAGGCTGCTCTCGTTCTTTGTTTTTTAGAGGGAATCCAGTAATTACCGTCTGAACCACTAAAGTAATATTCTGAAAAAATTTAGGTTTCTTCTAGTACATTAACCCTTCTTTTGAATAGACCTGAAAGAGCATTTATGACCAGCCAAGTATTTTTTCCATTGTGCCTCTCCGAATTTTCAGCAACCTAACTTTTTTTGTTGACTTTTATGTTTTCTATTCAAATATTACATGTCATTTTTGGCTCTTTTAGCCAATCATTTTGGGTTTTAACATGTGACTGCTAGGAAAACCATCTTTTTGGTCCCTTTCTAATAAAGCTTTTACGGAAATTCATTATCAGTTGCTCTGACAAAGAATACACATTGAGCTGGTTTCTGAAGTCTTTTTCTCATTAAATCCCTTGACCCCCCGCCTGTTTCACTTTCCTTATCAGGCCAATTGTTTCAATTCTAACGTTAGGGTCTGCGGAACGCACCTAATAGATATATTAAGAGGTGCGTTCGCAGCCCGGGTCCACCGTGCAGCGAAGCCCCGCTCGTAAGATGGCAAAAGTAGCGAACTCTGTTATCCCGCAGAGGTGCTAAAATAAACGCCATATTGTGCTGTGGCAGTAACTGCGAACTCTGTTAATCCCCAGAGCCGCTAACGGAATGCCACAGCGCTATATGGCGATAAGTGCGAACCACTTAGCTTCAGTGAGCCGCAAGATAAAACGCTAGGGCCTGAACCAGCGTTATAAAGCGAGCCCTGTTGCGTCACAGAGCCGCTGAAAAACGACTGTGTCCTGTTAACACCAAGGGATACACAGACAACCGCTGGGGCGGAAAGCATTACGTGATCACGCAGACAGAAAACGCAATCAAGCAATCTCCTCACCGGAGAAGCCGGTTTTCTAGGGGCTTATTTCAGCCAAGCCCAACCACTTGCACTCAAATCTCCTCACCGGAGGTGCCAGTATCTAGGGGCTTATTTCAGCCAATCCCTAACCACATCGTGCATGATCACCTGGCGCAAAGCACATAATGCAATTGATATTAGCGCATGGCGGCTCAGCCATGCCACACTTTTATAGTAACAGCTACAGGACCGGCCAAAAACAAGGACCAATAAAACTGTTCCAGAACACCAGTAGTCACAGGACCTTCCTGGCGGACCAATGGGAGCTGCTGCAGTACCTGAGCATGTGACCCCTGATCCCCAAATGAGAGATCTCACCCTGGGCATGCTCAGAAGGGGAAAACAAGGACTTTGTCCTAAAGACGTCTGCTCGCTGCTAACCAGTACTGGCCACAATAGCAGAGCCTGGAGAGGCAGCAGTAATCCCTGCACACTGTTAGACGGGCGAGACGCTGGGACCGACGTCAAAACTGAGAAGAGTCCACTGCGGCCGGAGATGAATGGGAGACCGCAGCCGGGAAAGGCTCGAGATTCCCCTTGTGCAAAGCGGCAACTCGACCCCTAACATTACAACCCCCTCCTAGGCCCCCCCTTCTCTGGGCCCACTGCGTTCAAAGGCAGTGAGACTGCGGACGTGAACGTGCTCGGCAGGGTCCCAGGACCTATCATCAGCCCATAACCCCTCCAATCCACCAAATAAAATCTTTGCCCCTACCACCTTACACCCTAAAGATGGCGTTCACCTCATGGTCGTCCATAGATGAACCCGATTCCCCCCAGATGACTCGGAAAACCGGACAGAGCACGGGTTTCCCGAGGGATACGTGAAAGGTGTCGGAGATACCAAGCGTGGAGGGAAAAGTCAAATGGTATACCACAGGGTTAACCTGCTCGATGACTTTAAAAGGACCCAGGGAGCGGGGTGCCCACTTAGTGGGCTCAACTCGCAGCCGGATGTTTACGGGTTTGGAGAGCCACACCAAGTCCCCAGAGCAAATGTTCGGAGCGGGGCGCCCCATGTGCGTTTGGGGGAGGACCTCATCCTCTCCTTGGACGCCTGAATGGCATCCTGGTACGGTCCCAAACGTCTCGTGCCTCCACAGCCCAGTCTGCCACCCTGGAGTCGGCAGAAGACATGGGCATGGGCACCGGAACCCACGGATGCTGCCCCGTAGTTTTTAGAGGAATGGAGTCTGTCCGTGGAGCCCACCACAGCATTGTTCAGTGCAAACTCAGCCCAGGGTAGCAAGGATGCCCAGTCATCCTGCCGGGCTGAAACAAAATGTCGTAGATAGGTGCCCAAAGGGGGGGTTTGGGCCCTCTCTACAAACCCATTCGTCTCGGATGGTATGCGAAGAGAGATTTAACCAATACTGAGTAGACGACAAAGCTCTCTCCAAACCGAGACGCAAACTGGGCCTGGGTCAATGAAAATTTTTTGTCCGGCATGCCATGTAGACAGAAAATGTGCCTAATAAACAACGCTGCCAGGGCCCATGCAGAAGGGAACCGTGGTAGCGGCACCAGGTGCACCATTTTGGAAAATGATCGGTGATTACCCAAATGATGGTGCAGCCCAGAGACTTCGGGAAGCCCACCAAAAGTCCATCCCACCACTCCCCAGGTCCTATCTGCCACCGCAAAGGTAAAGTAACCCAGCTGGCCCGTGTCGAGGGGACTTATTCTTGGCGCAGGAGACACACGCCCGAACAAGTCCCCAACGTCACGGGCCATATGGCCACCAGTATGTCCTTGCCAGCAACTCAGAGTCCTCTTTGCCCCAAAGTTCCCCCCCACCCTGGGCGAGTGGGGCCCAAGAGAGTACCTCCGGTCGCAAATTGGTAGACACAAAAGTCTTTCCCGAGGCACAGACTCTAGCGAAACCGGGCCACAGTTCTCAGGCTCTCTGTGGGACAATAAGACGATGCTCCTCCTCTTCCTCCACAGAGGACACCACAGAGCGAGAGAGAGCGTCGGCACGGATGTTCTTCTCTCCCGAGAGAAAATGTAGGGTGAAATGAAACCGGGAGAAGAGCAAGGACCATCGGCCTGGCGAGAGTTAAGCCGCTGGCTGTCTGAAGATACACCAAATTTTTGTGGTTGGTGAAGACTTGGAAGGGAAAGCGGGCCCCCCTCCAACAGATGTCTCCACTCAAAGAAGGCCAACTTTATGGCAGCAACTCCCTACCCCCGATGGAAAAATTTTTTCCCCGATGGAAGGGCTTAAAAGAAAAAGAAGAACAAAAATGTTTTTTCCCACCGTGGGGTCCTTGGGGGGGGGGACTGCTCCCGCACCAACCCGGGTTGGGGGTCCCCCCAATAAAAATGGCTTTTCAACACGGGGGGGAGGGAGATGGGACACTAGCAAAATGAGACTTAAAAGAAGTGAAAAACTTTGGAGACCTCTTCCGACCCCCAATTTTGGGGTTTGCTTTCCCTTTTTGGGGAGGGCTGCTAAGGGCTAACCCAAGGGAAAAATGGGGGAAAGAACTGGCGAATAAATTAAAGAACCCCAAAAGCGAAAGGACCGCTTTTAAAAGAATGGGGTTTTTGCCAGTCCCTCCAGCCTGTAGTTTTTGGGCCCGGTCCATAGCCAAAACCCTGGGTTGAGATGATATAAAACCCAAAGGAAAAGGGAAAGACCCTTAAACCCAAACAAATTTTTCAACTTAAACATAAAGGGGAAATTGCCCCTAAGAGGGTTTAAGAAATCTGCAGACATCTCCCCTGTGGGATCAAAACTGGGGAAAGAAGGGGTATATCATCCAGATAAAACGACCGAGGTGGGGAGCATACCCCGGGAAAAATTTATTGACAAAATCTTTGGGAAAAAGGCTGGGGCATTTTTCGAGCCCCCCAAAAAGGGAACACCCAAAATTCCGAAAAACCCCCCTCCCTGGTAATTTAAAAACCCCCTTTCCCTTCGTCCCCCCTCACGGGGTGCGAATCCGGTTATAAGCCCGCGCAAAAATCTAGTTTTTGTGAATACCCCTTTTCTACCCCAAGCCTATCAAAGAAACTCCCGAAATCGGACAACGGGGACTTGTTCTTAAAAAGGATGGCCCTTTTAAAACCCCTGAAACAATACACGGGCTAATTTCCCCCGTTCTTTTTTTCCCGCACAAGAAGAATCCCGCCCCCCGCCGGTGACACCGACTTCCTAATGAAAACCCCTGGCCCGTTCCCTGAATATATTGCGACATGGCCCCTGTCCAGGGAAGAGAGAGGGGATAGAAAACCTTTCCCCCCGGGGGGTTTTGCGCCAGGGAAGAGGTCGATAGGACATCATAGGGGCTTGAGGGGGAAAGTCTCCGCAAACCTTCTTTGAAAAACCCTCTGCATAGGCCAATTTCCACTTGGGAAAATGGAGTAAACTGCAGGTAACTCAGTAGTGGTAAAACCCGAACGCAAATCCCCGGGCACATCGCCCTACATGCATCCTTTCCCAAACCATATCCTACCCCAAAATCCACTCTAAAAATTTTGGGGGTGGAAACGGGGCCAAATATACCAGGAGGATTCCAAACGATTCCCCTGGAAGGGCGATTGGAAATAAGCCCTGAGGGGGGGGGATACAAAAAATGCCCAAAAGGGCCCGGCGGTGTGTATTCTGTGGGGGCAATTCGAAACCCCCTTCACTACCCGGACAGGCCCCTGATTTGGCAAACGCCCCCAGAGGTAATTGCGTGATGACGGCAAAGTTAGAGGACTTTAAGTTTCCCCTCGCCCTGAGTCCACGCAAAGGTCGGGGTTTTGAGGGGTGGGAAATGCCTACCGTGATTGTTCCCCTTTTGTGGCCACTTGGGGGAAAATGCCGAGGGGGCTAGTTTTTCAGGGGGCATCGCCACGAAATCGCGCGGTTTGGGACATTCTGCTTTTCACAAACGAGTTGCTGTTTCTTTTGGTTTGGGAGTTTTGGGATTTTAATTTTTGTCTGTGCCATTTTCTGGGAAATGGGTCAGTTTCTTTCCCCCCCCCCGCAATTTAAATTTTTTGTTATTTGGGGTTTCCCTTTTAAAACTCTGGGGTTTTCGGGGTTGGGGGGGTTTTTCCATTTAAATTCTTTATGCAGACCAAAAGAAGGATTTTATCTGTAAAAGACTTAAGTTAAAAAAGCTCCCCTTTTTTTTTAAAC
>JARQOD010013864.1:0-13319 GCA_033576555.1 Oophaga sylvatica
AAATATTATAGTTTTATTGTTTATAAAGATGATATTTTAATTTTTAAGAAAATATGGGGTTTTAAAAATTTTATGAAAAAAATTAATTTTATATTATAGTTAAAATAAAGGGGGTTTGATATTTATATTAAAATTTTGATATTTTATATTTATTAGAAAAATGATTAATTTATAATTTTTAAATTTAAAATTATTATTGTTTAATAAGAAAAAAATTAAAAGAAAGTTTATAGAAAATATTAAATTTTAAATTTAAAAATATATAAAATATTTAAATTTTAAAACTAAAAATTTTTAAATTTTTTAAATTTTAAAAAAAATTATATTAATATAATCATCAATAAATTATTTTTTTTTAACCCCCATCAATAAAAATTTTAAAGAAAAATATTAATACTTTTCTATCCTCATCTCCAATCACATACTCTCTCCTCATCTCAATATTCATCCTTTTTAAACCCATCATTCTAACCTTACATCACTCCCATCATCCTATTCCATACATTACTCCCTCATCTCTATAAACCAACACACTCCTCACATCACTTACACATACATCAACTCCTCATCACTTTAAAATCACAACCTATCCCATATTCTATTCAAACTCTACCCTCACCTCTATTACATACATCTACTCCCATCATCACATTACATACATCTACTCCCATCTTTTCTATATCAATTCATCTCTCCCATCTCCTTATCCCTACATCACCCCACATCCTACCAAAAACCCTCCCCCCCTCTATACACATACACTATCCCATCCTCTATATCACATACATCTACTCCTCACACACTAATCACCATACCTACCCCATCATCCATACACATACATCTCTTTTCCCATCATCTCTATATCACATACATCACTCCCATCACAAAACAATACACTACCCCCTCACCATATCACATCATCAACTCCCCATATCCTATATCACATACATTCTACTCCCCATCATCCTATATACATCATCTACTCCTCATCTCTATATCACATACAAAATACTCCCATCTCACTATATCCAACACACTCCCATCATCACTAAATCACATACACTACTCCCACATCTATATCACATACATCACTCCCATCTCCAAATCACATAAACCCCACTCCCCATAAAACTCTAACACATCATCTACTCCCATATCACTATACACATACATCACTCCCCATCATCCTATATCACATACACTACTCCCTCATCACTTTTATCCATACATCTACTCCCTCATCACTATATCACAACATCTTTCTCCCCCCTCATTCATTATAAAAACATCTCTCCAAACATCCTAAACACAACATCTCTCCCCATCCTATACAAAACATCTACCCCCATCATCTCATATCAAAACATCTACACCTTTCTCAACTCCCAAAACACCTTACCAACACTCCCATCATCACTATTTCACAACATCACTCCCTCATCATCCTTAACACATACATCTACTCCCTCTCACTATATCCATACATCACTCCCCCCTCATCACTATATCACATACACTAACCCTCACACCCAACCAACATCAACCCCATCCCCTCAACTATACCAAACATCACTCCCATCATCACATACACAACATCTACTCCCATCATCCATTTATCACATACATCTACTCCCCATCATCCTATTCACATACAATTAAAACTTCTAAAATTTACAAACATCACTCCTACTCTTAAAAACACAACATCTACTCCCACTTTCTAATACAAACCCACCCTCATCATCCCTTTTTCAATAAATCTACTCCCCATCATCTTATATCACATACTCACCTCCCTCCCAAAACCCCAAAACTCTACTCCTCATTTACTCATATCACATTTTCTACTCCCCAAACCCAAAACATACTATCACATAACAACACCCTCATCTCTAAATCACAACATCTATCCCATCATCTCTATATCACAAAAAATCTACCCTCATCTCTATAACACATACACTACTCCTCACATCACTATTCACATACATCACCCCTCATCATGCTTTCCTACTCATACCAAAGCACACTATCATCAGTTCGTACTCAGACATATCTCACTAGCCTGTCAACCCGGCTTGGGGTCCGCTCCTCCGCGTGTTCGTCGACTCATACATATCAGCACTATCATGTCATTTCAGCTACCATACAGATCACACTAGCATCATCATCAACTCATGACAGATAACACTATCATCATTTTCTACGCATACATACACACTATTCATCCTCTTCTACTTCATAACAGAGGTGCACCCTCGCATCATTGGCACTCATACATAGTCACACAGCTCTCATTTCAACTGCATTACAGATCACACTCTCAGCATCTGCTACGTCATACTGTATCGACACGCTCATCCTCTGTCTACTCATACATCTCACACTAGCATCATTGTCTACGCATACATATCACACTCTCAGCATGCGTCTACGCAGACATAGCACACATATCATCATCGTCGACCAGACATAGCACACTCCTCATCTGCTGCCTACTCAGTAGCATATCACACGCGCATGCATCGTCTACTCAGTACATATGCACACTCTCAATCATCTTCTACTCATACATAGCCACACTATCATCATCTTCTGACTCATACAGCATCACTACTCTCATCAGTGCTACTCATCCATATCACACTATCATCAGTGCTGCTACCTCAGATCATTTAGCACACTGAACTCGCGTCTACTCATAGCAATGATCCACACTAGCCATCATCTGCCCTACGCATCCATCATCACTATATCACATACATCTACTCCCATCATCACTATATCACATACATCTACTCCCATCATACTATATCACATACATCTACTCCTCACATCACATATCCTACACTACTCATCATCACATACATCCTACTCCATCATCACTATATCAATACATCTACTCCCACACACAATCACTACATCTCTCCCATCACACTAATCACATACACTACTCCCATCATCCATATCACATCTCACTCCTCAACCATATATAATCATCATACATCTACTCCTCATCATCCTATATCACATACATCTACTACATCCTATCCACCTATCCTCATAACACATACATCTACCCTCATCATCCTATATCACATACTCTCTCCCATCATCACTATATCCATACATCTACTCCCCATCTATACAAATCACTACCTCTCATATCACTAATCACTACATCACTCCCATCATCCATATCCATACACTCTACTCCCATCATCATATATCACACACTACTCCCTTCATCATATACCATACACTACTCCCATCATCAATACAATACATCTACTCCCATCACTATATCACAACATCTACTCATCATCACTATATCACAACATCACTCCCATCCTTATCATAATCACTCATCATCCTATCACTACATCCATCATCTATACTCTCACCTCATCACTATATCACATACATACTCCTCATCATCCTAATCACATACTCACTTTCCCACATCCTATCACATCACACCTCACACATCACATAATATCATCTACTCCTCATCATCACTATATACATACATCTACTCCCATCATCCTATATCACATACATCTACTCCCATCATCCTATATCACATACATCTACTCCCATCATCTAACACATACATCTCTCCTCCATCATCACAATCACTACATCTACCTCATCATCACTCATACACATATCACTACTCCCATCATCTCATATCACATACATCACTCCCATCATCTCTATATCACATACACTACTCCTCATCATCTCTACTCATCACATACACTACTCCTCATCATCTCTATATCACATACATCACTCCATCATCTCTATATCACATACATCTACTCCCATCATCCTTACTCACATACATCTACTCCTCATCATCTACTAATCACATACACACTCCATCATCTCTAATACATATCACCCTCATCACTCTATATCACATACATCTACTCCTCATACTTCAACAATCACATCATCATCTACCACCACATCATCACATACTATCCATCATCTCTATATCACATACATCACTCCTCATCATCTCTATATCACATACATCTACTCCCATCATCCTACTAATCACATACACACTCCCCATCATCCTATTCACATACATCTACCCCATCATCACTATCACATACATCTACTCCCACATCACTCACAATCACATACATCTACTCCCATCATCCATATCAATACATCTACTCCCACATCCTATATCACATACATCTACCCCTCATCATCACTATATCCACATACCACATCTACCCCTCCCATCATCACTATATCACATACATCTACTCCCATCACTCTACTCTACACATCACTACACTACTCCCACATCCTATATCACATACATCACTCCCATCATCACTAATCACATACATCTACTCCTCATCATCACTATATCACATACACTACTCCTCACATCCTAATCACATACATCACTCCATCATCACTATATCACATACATCTACTCCTCATCATCCTATATCCACAACATCTACTCCCATCATCACTAATCACATACATCTACTCCTCACACCTATATCACAACATCTACTCCTCATCAATCACTCAATCACATACACTACCCCACATCCTCACATACCTCACATCACATCTACTCCCATTTACTCCCATCATCACTATAACACATACATCTACTCCCATCATCACTATATCACATACATCTACTCCCATCATCCTATATCACATACATCTACTCCCATCATCCTATATCACATACATCTACTCCTCATCATCACTATACACATACATCTACTCCTCATCACTATTATCACATACATCTACTCTCATCATTATACACATACATCTACTCCCATCATCACTATATCACATACATCTACTCCCATCATCACTATATCACATACATCTACTCCCATCATCACTATATCACATTCTACTCCCATCACTATATCACATACATCTACTCCTCATCATCACTATATCACATACATCTACTCCTCATCATCCTATATCACATACATCTACTCCCATCATCACTATATACTACATTATCACATCTATCAAACACCTCATCATCTCTAATCACATACATTACTCCCATCATCTCTAATCACATACATCTATCCTCATCATCATCAATACATCTACTCCCTCACTATCACAACATCACTCCTCATCATCTATATCACATACATCTACTCCCATCATCCTATATCACATACATTACTCCCAACCAATCAATACATATCCCATCATCTCTATTCACATACATCTACCACATCCTATATCACTCATCATCTCACTCAATCATACTTATCCATCATCCTATATCACATACATCATCTCATCATCTCTATACACATACATCTACTCCCATTCATACAACACAAATCTACTCCATCATCCTTATACATCTACTCCCATCACTTATATCACATACATCTACTCCCCATCATCATATATC
Organism: Oophaga sylvatica; assembly: GCA_033576555.1. Classification (NCBI taxonomy): domain Eukaryota; kingdom Metazoa; phylum Chordata; class Amphibia; order Anura; family Dendrobatidae; genus Oophaga; species Oophaga sylvatica. Next base: position 5,441 of record JARQOD010013864.1, read on the forward strand.
ACATACATCTACTCCCATCATCCTATATCACATACATCTACTCCTATCATCCTATATCACATACATCTACCCATCATCCTAACACATCATCTACTCATATCCTAATACAACATCTACTCCTCATCACTATACACAACACTACTCTCATCATCACTATATCACATACATCTACTCCATCATCTCTATATCAATACACTACTCCATACACTATATCACTACATCTATCCTCTCATCTTATATCACATACATCTACTCCCATCACTCTATATCAATACATCACTCATCACTCATATCACAACACTATACATTCTATATCACATACATTACTCCCATCATCACTATATCACATACATCTACTCCTCACATCACTATATCACATACATCTTCATCACTATATCACAACACTATCATATCCTATTCACATACATTTCCTCATCAACACTACATCACCTACTATCACTACATATCATCATATATCAATCATCTACATCTCATAATCACATACATCTACTCTCACATCCTATAATCACATACATCTACTCCTCATCATCCTATACACATACATCTACTCCCATCATCCTATATCAATACACTACTCTCTCACCATCATCATCTCATATCACATACACTACATCTACTCCTCATCTCTATATCACATACATCTACTCCTCATCATCACTATATCACATACATCTACTCCTCATCCTATATCACATACATCTACTCCCATCATCACTATATCACATACATCTACTCCTCATCATCACTATATCACATACATCTACTCCTCATCATCTCTATATCACATACATCTACTCCTCATCATCACTATATCACATTACATCTACTCCTCATCATCTTATATCACATACATCTACTCCTCATCATCTCTATATCACATACATCTACTCCCATCATCACTATATCACATACATCTACTCCCATCATCTATACACTAATATATCATCATAACTCTACTCCTCATCATCACTATATCACATACATCTACTCCCTCATCTCTATTCACATACATTACTCCCATCATCTCTATTCACATACATCTACTCCTCATCATCTCTATATCACATACCATCTATCCTCCACACCATCTACTAATCACATACATCTACTCCCATCATCCTATATCACATACATCTACTCCCCATCATCATATATCACATACATCTACTCCATTCATACTATATCACATAATCTACTCCTCATCATCACTATATCACATACATCTACTCCTCATCATCCTATATCACATACATCTACTCTATCATCCTATATCACATAAAAAAAAAAAATTTTTTTTTTTTTTTTTTTTTTTTTTTTTTTTTTTTTTTTTTTTTTTTTTTTTTTTTTTTTTTTTTTTTTTTTTTTTTTTTTTTTTTTTTTTTTTTTTTTTACTCCTCATCATCTATATTCACATACATCTACTCCTCATCATCTCTATATCACATAAAAAAAAAAAAAAAAAAAAAAAAAAAAAAAAAAAAATTTTTTTTTTTTTTTTTTTTTTTTTTTTTTTTTTTTTTTTCACATACATCTACTCCATCATCTCTATATCACATACATCTACTCATAATAGTCACATACATCAACTCCTCATCACTCTGGTATCACATACATCTACTCCTCATCTTCACTATATCACATACATCTACTTCCCCATCACTCATATATCACATACACTACTCCTCATATCACTATATCACAATACATCTACATCCTCATCATCACTATATCACAAACACTACTCCCCAACATCTCTATATCACATACATCTACTCTCATCATCACTAATCACATACATCTACTCCTCATCATCTCTAATCACATACATCTACTCCTCATCATCACTATATCACCATACAATCACACTCGCACATCCTACCATACATATCACACGCATCATGCTTCTACCAACATATCACACTTCATCACACCATACAACACATTCATCATTTTACTCAACATATCCACATCCACATCTTCACCAACAACACACTTCTCATTTTTACCATACAATTTTACACTCCCTCATTCACCATAATAACACCCATCATTTCTACTCATACATATCACACCCACAAATTTTTTTCCATACATATCCACCTTTACATTTCACCAAACATACCCCCCCTCCATCCTTCTACGCATACAATCAACTCCATCTTTTCTCCATACATTCACACTTCACTTCACCATCCCTATCACACTTCATCATTTTCTACTCCAAAATTCACACCTTTTATCATCTTACCATACATACCACTCACATTTCTACCATACATACCCCACTTCACATTCGACTCAAAATATCACACTATCATCCCCTTCTACCATACAACCACTTCCTCATTCTACTCAACATAACCCCACATCTTTTACGCAAAAATCACCCTTAAAATCTCACCATACATATCACACATCATCTTCACCATTCATTACCCATCATCTTTCCACTCAACAGCACACTATCATTTCACCATACAATCCACCTTCCACTTCACCAGACAATCACACCAACTGTTCTACGCAGACAACACACTTTACATTTTCACCATACATATCACAACCCCATTTCTACCATACAAACACTCTCACTTTTCTACCAACAACACACCCATTTTCTACCATACAAAACAACCCACATTTCACCAAACTTCCACTTCATCCCCTCACTCAACATATCACCTATCCTTTCACCAACTATCACACCCTCATCTCAAATCATACAATCACACTTTATCTTCTACTCATACATACACACCCCACGTTTTACTCATACATAACACACTCATCTTTTACTCATACATTCACACACATTTGCCTCTTTATTCAACTCAACCATCAACCTTCCCAAAGCAATTCACATTTTCTACTCATACAATCACAAACCCACATTTCCCACTCAACCCCCACCGCATCCTCTACCCATACACACTCTCACATTTCCCACTCAACAGACCACTTCATCATTTCTACGCAACAACAACCACAGTTCACCATCATCCACATTCCCTTTTTACCATACATTCCACCCATCATTTTTTTTACTCAACTACACACTCCATTGTGGTTCTACTCATACTTTTCACACCACATCTTTTTACCATACAACACACTTCATCATTTTTTACCATACTTTCCACCTCACTTGGCACCATCATATTTTCCCCCCCATCTCTTCACCATACATACACCTTACACTTTTTCACAACACACTTCCTTTTGTTTCTCATACATACAAACTTCATCATTTTCACTCAACAACCACCCATCATTTTTACCATACAACACACCCATCATTTCACCCCTACATATCACACCCCTTTTACTTCACCAACATACACACTTTTATCATTTCCACTCATACTACACACCCACAATTTCACTCAACTTCACACCTTTATCAGTTTCACCAGACAACACCCTCCATTTTTACCATACAACACACCTTTATTTTTCTACCATACAATCACACAAACATCATTCACTCAACAAACACACTACATCTTTACTCAACAGACACACCACATTTCTATCATACTATCAACCAGCATTTTCACTCATACAATATCACCCTACATCATTTTCTACTCAACATAGCACACTTCCCTCATCTTTTTACCAAAATACACACCGCATCATCGCCTACTTTACCCCAAGCCCCAAAATATCAATGTTTATTTTTACTCAGACAGACACACATCATCATTTTCTACCTACAAAAAAAACCACTCCAGCATTTTCTACTCATTACAATCAACTACATCATCGCTACCAACATACACCTGCACCCCTTCGACTAAAACATAGCACCCGCCCATTTTTTCCTCATACATAACACACTTCACTTCTCTACCAGACATATCACACTTGCCCCAACAAAAATCCACCATAAATAAACAACACTTTTCCTTTTATCTCTACCTTTATTCCCTTTCACCAGCTTCATTCATCTTTTACCCATACTTCACACGTCAGGCCTTTCGACTCATACAATCCACTTCCCTTCATTTCAACCCATTCTAGCACCTGCATCTCTTTTACCAACTATCACACCCATCATCTTCACTCATAAAAGATCACACATCCATCCTTTCTACTCAACATTCACACCCATCTTTTTTTTTCTACTCTTTCCTTTCAAAACGTCATCATCGCTCCCCAAAACATACACACGCCCCACCTTTCCCACCCATACATATCCCCACTCTCTGCAACCTTGGGTACTCAGACAATCCCACAGCTCATCTTCTCACTCAGATCACACTCTCATCATTTCTACTCATACATATCACACTCTCATCATTTCTAAATCAACATATCACACTCTCATCATTTCTACTCATACATATCACACGCTCATCATTTTTCACCATACAATCACACTCTCATCATCTCTACTCATACATATCACACTCTCATCATCTTTTTACTCATACATATTTACACTCTCCCTCATCTACTCATACATATCACACTATCATCATTCTACTCATACATATCACACTTCATCATTCTCTCATACATATCACACTCATCATTCTACTCATACATATCACACTTCATCATTTCTACTCATACAATCACACTATCATCATCTTCTACTCATACATATCACACTATCATCATTCTACTCATACATATCACACTATCATCATCTCTACTCATACATACACACTTCATCATTCACTCACATATCACACTTCATCTTCTACCATACATATCACACTTCATCTCTTCTACTCATACATTCACACTATCATCACTCTACTCATAATATCACACTCTATCATTCACTCATACATATCACACTTCTCATTCTACTCATACATATCACACTCTCATCATTCTACTCATAATTCACACTTTACATCTTCTATCTTACCTACATTCACATCATCATCTTCACTTCATACAATCCACTTCATCATTCCTCATACAATCACACTTCATCATTCTACCAACATTCACACTCATCATCTTCTACTCAACATATCACACTTCATCATTCTACTCATACATATCACACTATCATTCTTCACATACATATCACACCTCATCATTCACTCAACATATCACACTCCATCATCTTCTACTCATACTATCAACCTATCATCTTCTACTCATACAATCACCTCTACTAATCATTTCTACTCATACATATCACACTTCATCATTTCTCTACATACATATCACACTATCATCATCTTCTACTCATCTATCACCACTCATCATTCTACTCATACATATCACACTTCATCATTCTCTACTCATACATCATCATTCTACTCATACATATCACACTTCATCATTTCTACCATACATATCACACTCTCATCATTTCTACTCATACATACACACTCTCATCATCTTCTACTCATACATATCACACTATCATCATTTCACTCATACATATCACACTTCATCATTTCTACTCATACATATCACACTCTCATCATTTCTACTCATACATATCACACTCATCATCTCTACTCATACATATCACACTTCATCATTTCTACTCATACATATCACACTCATCATTTCTACTCATACATATCACACTCATAAACATCTTTCTACTCATACATATCACACTCCATCATTTCTACTCATACATACACACTTCACATCTTCTACTCATACATATCACACTTCATCATCTTCTACTCATACATATCACACTCTCATCATTTCACTCATACATATCACACTATCTCATTTCACTCATACATATCACACTTCATCATCTTCTACTCATACATATCACACTATCATCATTTCTACTCATACATATCACACTCTCATCATCTTCACTCATACATATCACACTATCATCATCTTCTACTCATACATATCACACTTCATCATCTTCTACTCATACATATCACACTATCATCATTTCTACTCATACATATCACACTATCTCATTTCTACTCATACATATCACACTTCATCATTCTACTCATACATATCACACTATCACATCTTCTACCATACATATCACACTCTCATCACTCACTCATACATATCACACTTCATCTCTACTCATACATATACACTTCATCATTTCTACTCATACATATCACACTTCATCATCTTCACTCATACATATCACACTCTCATCATTTCTACTCATACATTCACACTATCATCATTTCTACTCATACATATCACACTTCATCATTTCTACTCATACATATCACACTTCATCATCTTCTACCATACATATCACACTCTCATCATTTCTACCATACATATCACATCATCATCTTCTACTCATAATATCACACTTCATCATTTCACTCATACATATCACACTCATCATTTCTACTCATACATATCCACTTCATCATTTCTACTCATACATATCACACTACATCATTTTCTACTCATACATATCACACTATCATCATTCTACTCATACATATCACACTACATCTTCTACTCATACATATCACACTTCATCATCTTCTACTCATACATATCACACTCATCATCTTCTACTCATACATATCACACTATCATCATCTTCTACTCATACATATCACACTATCATCATCTTCTACCATACATATCTATCACACTACATCATTTCTACTCATACATATCACACTATCATCATTTTCTACTCATACATATCACACTATCATCATCTTCTACTCATACATATCACACCTCATCATCTTCTACTCATACATATCACACTATCACACTCTACTCATACATATCACACTTCATCATTTCTACTCATACATATCACACTATCACATTCTACTCATACATATCACACTCTCATCATCTTCACTCATACATACACACTATCATCATTTCTACTCATACATATCACACTCTCATCATCTCTACTATACATATCACACTATCATCATCTTCTACTCATACATATCACACTATCACATCTTCTACTCATACATATCACCTCTCATCATTCTACTCATACATATCACACTCCATCATTTCTACTCATACATATTCACACTTCATCATCTCACTCATACATATCACACTATCATCATTTCTACTCATACATATCACACTTCATCATTTCTACCATACATATCACACTATCATCATCTTCTACCATACATACACACTTCATCATCTTCTACTCATACATATCACACTCTCATCATCTTCTCTCATACTATCACACTACATCATCTTCTACTCATACATATCACACTCTCATCTTTCACTCATACTATCACACTATCATCATCTCACTCAACAATCACCACATAATTTTTACTCATACATATCACATTATCATTCTACTCATACATATCACTTCATCATTCTACTCATACATATCACACTTCACATTTCTACCATACATATCACACTCATCATCTTCACTCATACATATCACACATCATCATTTCTACTCATACATATCACTCATCATTTCTACTCTACATATCACACTTCATCATTTCTACTCATACATATCACACTTCATCATTTCTACTCATACATATCACCTCTCTCAATCTTCTACTCATACAATCACACTATCATCATTTCACTCATACATATCACACTTCATCATTTCTACTCAACATATCACACTCTCATCATCTTCTACTCATACATATCACACTTCATCATCTTCTACTCATACAATCACACTTCACATTTCACTCATCATCTCTACTCATACATATCACACTATCATCATCTTCTACTCATACATATCACACTATCCCCCCCCCTTTTTTTTTTTCATCATCTTCACTCATACATATCACACTATCATCATCTTCTACTCATACATATCACACTCTCATCATTTTCTACTCATACATATCACACTCTCATCATCTTCTACTCATACATATCA
>JARQOD010013865.1:0-13313 GCA_033576555.1 Oophaga sylvatica
TTTAGTCTTTTTTCGAGCCTCTACCCCATCTCAAAAAACCCTTTTTTTTTTTTTCCTAAAAGGGTCTCCAGGGAAAACCTGGGTCACTGTTGCCATAGACAAACGTTATTCCACCCCCACCTGCAGCAAGTTCACAGTCATCTTTCACACCCCCAGAACAAAAAAAAAAGGCCATCGGAAAACACGGGTTTTTGGGATAAAAAGGGGCCCTTTTTTTTACTCCGGAAAAACCACCCAAACGAGCACGGGCTCTGAATGCTGGCCTTGCAAAACTCCTGCCCTTGAAAGCTTATTCAGGCTGGTGGAGACGATTTTTTTCAAAACTTTATGGCGGGCGGGTCCCACAATATAAGGGCCAAAGGGCCGTTTTTATTTCACAGGCAAGCTGCCCCCCCCTTTGAAAAAACATGCCCGGGGGAAACATTAAACATGCGAAACTAAACCCGTCATTTGGGCAGGCCCAAACCTGACCCCCGATGCGGGGACCAGTACCCATGGCCGGGGACCCCCCTTTCCCCACTCCCCCTTTGGGGTAAATGTTTGGACCGGGGTACAGATCTTGCCAGTGGCGCTGTACTGTTCGCCAACCCAAAGGGGATTGCGGAACCCCGCCTGTGCACATTAAATTTTTCCCCCTTTATTTTCCATTCCTCAAAATCATCGCTGCACGAGCACAGGGTTATACCTCCACATGGACCCTAAACGTTTCCCTTTTTTGGCACCGATATAAACACAGCCGGCCCAAAACGTCAACAGGCCGTACTGAAATTAATTCCCAGGGGGAACAAAACCCCACAACAGCGCAGGAGCTCGGGATGCCACAAGCGGGAGAGCCCCGTGGGGTTTTTGGGCAGCTAATCTCCACCAGGGTTTGGTAGTGGTTTCAATGGCCAAAAAACGGGGGCAGCCCCGGGGCCTTGGCAACCTCACTCACATACCATGTCGGGCACATGTGCTAAAATTGGTCGTGCGGGTTTTTTGGGGGGCTTGGGGGTCTTAAAGCACTCTGCAAAAGGGCCGCCTAAGTGGGGTCCCCTTGCGACGTTTCCGGGCAGGGCCCCGATCGCGCATTGCAGCTCGGGCAATAAAATTTTCGCCTTCCTGAACCCCGCATAAATATGTGACTACCCACCAGGGGGAATTCCACTTTTCATATTTTGGGACGGTTTTTGTGGCACGGGCCACAGTAAGGGGTATCAGCTGAAACAGGGGGGAAACCCCAACTCCCAAATTTTGCGCCGTTAAACCCCTTCACCACTACTGATGGGCCTTTTTTAAAGGGAAAATCTGCGCGTATTGCTGCTTTTGGTTTTGGTTCCCTAAAACGGGGTTTGGCAAGTGCAGATGATGCACTATCAGCATGACGTCCCCCTTATCTGCCTGCTTAAGAAATCACTGAAAACAAAGGGAAATTTTTTTGGAAGGGGTGGGGGTTTGGGGAGTCAAAAATTAAATTTTCCCTTTTTCAAACAGTCACCAACGTGGTTCCTCAAAAAAGGGCTGGGCGGGGGCTCACTTTGTAGGGGATGAGGAGGGGGGGGGGGCAATGGGGGAAAAAAAGGGAAATTTCCCTACAGGGGGAGGTACCCCAACGCTGTAGTCAGTATGTAAGCGAGGGGGGGGTTTTTGCAGGGGAAGAAAAAAGATGACCCTCTTCCAAAAAGGACAGCCTTTGTTGGCCTTTGGGGATCTCAGCACAGGGTTGTTTCCCATGCTTCATGCCTGAGAAACGACCGCCCTTTCGCCCACATTCTCAGCACGTAAGTTTTTGGGTGTACACCCCCCTTTAGACCCCCCTTTACGGGAAAAACTTCCCAAACCCTCATCAAAACCGGGTAAAACCCCGGGGGGCCCCAAAAAAAATGAAAGGATACCAAAAGACACACTGGTGAAAAAAAATCCAACTTTTTGTACTTCCAGCCGAAAAAGCTCTGCTCTGGGGCAAACCTCTTTACAAAGCAGCTTTTGTGCGTCGGGGCATTAGACCCCTAAAAAAAAGGGGGATCAGAAGCAGCGCCTCTGCACAGGGCAAAACTGTATGTTACAAATTTTGGCAAATTTTTTTTGACACGCCAGCAAGGTCTACACCATCCGAACGGCTCCAGTCACCAGGAAAAACTTTCCCGGGAAAAAAGTGAAAAAAGACTATTTTTGGTTTTTTCCCTCAAAATTTTACCCCCCAAGTTTGCCTTTTTCCCCCTTTAAAATTTTTGGGTCCTAAGTTGGATACAGGGCCAGAGTTTACCCATTTATGCTTTTGGGAAGGTGCGGGCCCCTTTCCCCTGTCCCCTGTATTATGAGCGTTTTCTTTATCTGAGGTATTAGAAAAAAGACCTTTTGCATGCGATTTTCCTCAGAAATGAAACCCGGGCTTACTTTTTTTGAAAATGAAAAAAGGGAGGGATCTCACCTAATTTTGGCCTGCCCTTTTCGGGGTTTAAAATAACTTTTTCCCCCAAAGTTTTCCATTCTCCTTTTTTTTTCATCTTTTTTACCACCGGGAACAAAAATTTCCCGGGGGTTTAAAAAAACCCCCATTTGTTGCTCTTTTAAGTAATTGGCGGGGGGACGGGACTCCTGGCCAGCCGGGTTTTACAGCACGACAGCTGTTTCCGGGCAGGGGTAAAAAGAAATTTAAATCCTCCAATAATTTGTGCTGCCCGTTTGCATTCGGGTTACCGACTCTATGGTGCCTGCATTTTAGGTGATTCCTTTTTTTTTGGGCTTGGGATATGTAAAAAAGGCTGTTTCCATTGTGAAAATAGGAAAAAGGGACCCACTGTAGGCTTTGATTCGGGAACGGGACCTTTTCGCCTGTCAACTTACATTTTCATTGGGGCGTTCTTCTTTCCCGTCCCCCCGGGGCCATACCCGGGCAACTGGGTTTTCCCCAAATTTTCCTTTGGGCCCAGGTGCCCCCCAAACTCCGTATCCGAGTTCCCCCAAAAGGGCTCTGGTCCTTGGTTTGTGCTTTGGGGAAAAACCCAAAACCCCCCTGCTTAGTTTAAACCCGGGGCACAGTAAATCACGGGTTTTCTCGGTTTTTTTTGTTTTTGGGGCCCCTTTTTTTCCCCTAAAACCCCTCCGGGGCCCTCCCATCAACTGGTTTTCCCCCAGTGCCTTTGGCCTGGGGGCCTCCATCTCCGTATCCGAGTTCCCCCCAACGCGCTGGGCCTTTATTTCTTTGGGCACAGGGACCCTTTCCCGGGGTTAGTTTAAACCGGGCACAGTAACGTCACTGGTACTGGGGTTTTTGTGGAAAAAAAATTGTTTTTTTTCCTTCTGCTTTCCCCCCCGGGGTTTCCCCGCACAGGGGCCTGGTCCTCGTTACTTCCATTTCTCTTGCTCCATCTATTCCCTCAGGGGCCATAACGCAGCTTTTTCCGGAAAAAAAACACCAAAAAACCCCCCAGAAAAAATACGACAACAAGGGGCCGAGCAAATTACAAGTAAAAGGGAACCTGTCACAAATTAAAAATATATGAAAAGATGAAGAGGGAAAAGTTTTAAAAAAATTGAATATAAGAAATTAATTATTTAAAAAATAACCCAAAAGAGTAATTTAAAAAAAAATAATAGCAAAATTTAAGAAAAAGATTAAAAATAAGATGAAGAATAATTTGATGAGAAAAATATGCTTTTTTGCTGGAAATTTGAAGGAGAAATGTGGGACTGGGAAAAGTAAAAATGAAGAGCATGGGAAATTGTAAACATACATATTTCCAAAAAAAAAAAAAAGGGTTTAAAAACATTTTAATTTTTAGTCAAATTTCCCAAAATATTTCCAAAAAAAAATTAAATTTCTATTCCCAAACATTGGGTTAAACATGTATTTCCTTTTTTTCTCCTCAACCTCCCCCAATACATTCTACATTAACCCCTTTTTTGTTTTCCTTTATGTACAATTAACCAACAAGGCCCAAAATTTTTTTTTTAATGTCATATTTTGGGTTCCCATAACTTTAAAATTGCACTTTTCCGGGGTCGGAATCGGAAAATTCGACATATTTATGCTATCGGCGAACCCTTTTCCCATCCGATATTTTTTGATATCGAGCAGTTTCGTCAACACTATCATTTCATGTGGGTTTTTCATTTTAAAAAAAGCCGGGAAATTTTAAAATTTGCGGTTTTTATACTATGTAAATGTATGAATTATAAATATATAAAATATTTTTAATATGTTTCACAAAAAAATTTAATGACATGTATATATATATATTATATGAGGTTTAAAAATTTTTGAAAAAAAAAAGCGTGGGGTCCCGCCCTATTTTTTGTTTAAACCCGGGCAGACAAAGCCAGCGAGTGGGGGGAATAAAAAAAGCCCAGAGAGGGGCCTTATTTTGCCCCCCCCTCTGGGGGTAACATCTTTTTCCCCCCCGACCCCCCAGAAAAGACAAAACTATAATTGAATTTTGCCCCTTTTTGGCACTTTTTCCCGTCTATTTCCCCTTGCCCTTTCGGGGGCGAATTGGGGTTTAAAAAGGGGGTTAAAAACCCCTTGGGTATTTAAAGGTGACCTTAACCGGTTAATAATTGAGAAACTGTCAATTAGAAAAACCCATCAATTATTAACCCCATTGGGATGAAATTTTAAAAAAAAAACAAAACACACTTTAAATTTAAAAAACATTTTTAAAAGAAATAAAAAACACATGTTTTTTACCCTTTTTTAATTTTTCTGCAAAAACCCTTTTCCCGTAATAAAAATAAAATAAAAAAACAAAATTATTTTCCCCACCCCATGCACAGTCGGGGCCCCAAAGGTGTAATCCTTCCCAAAAAGGTTTTAAAGTTTTCGCAAAGGGGCCCGCAGCTAATGCTTTCACCCACAGTAAACCCCCAAATGAATGAGTTCCTCTCCTGGGACAGGGGAGGAAGTAAAGCTTAATTATTCTTTCCCCTTTCACTTCAGGGAGCCAGGGACACAATCATGACGTCAAGGGGGGAAAAATATTTTAAAAAAAATTGGGGGGGTTTCCCCTTTGAAAAAAAAAAGGCGTGGGGTCCCCCCTATTTTTGTTTAAAACCCGCCTGATGAAGCAGGGCCTACAGTGGGGTACCGGAATAAGCAGACCAAATTTTAGCTGCTATTGGGGGCCCCGGGCAGGGAGGGGGGCCCGCGACGGTCGGGGAGCTTTTGCTGACACAAAAAAAACCCCGGGTCGGGAGGGGAGGGGGAAACGCAGCTCTTCTAAATACCACCCTTTTCCCCCCGCGGTCTCGCAGCCCCCCGCTCTTCTCCCCCCGGGGCTCCCACGCCTTGGGGTTTTTCGGGCAGGTTAAACCGCTCAAATTTTCAGTCATGAATATGCACATATTCATACTTTAAAAGACTGTCCCCTGACCGCGAACACTGGTGGCGGAGACCGCGGGGGAAGAGCAGGGGCTGCAGAACCGCCCGGTGGAAAAGGGTGATAAAAAGGGATATTTACCTGTCCCGTTCCACCTTTTTTTTGGGGCCCCCCTTCTTGCTGCAATTTGTTTTTTTAGGTCCCGAGGGCGCGGGGTGACTCGTTAGTGCCCCGCTCCCCCCCCCTGAAACATTCACGCTGGGGACCCCAAAAACAACGGCAAATCAGCAGTGGGAGAGGACAGGTAAATTTTTTAAGGGGGGCCGGGGGCCCCGAGCGAAACGGGAAAAACGGCCCCTGGGGTTTACCCCCTGCTCAAAACCGGCACCTGGCCCCAAACGACGAGAAGGGAGTATGTCTTTTTTTTTTTTTTGTTGGGAAACAGCGCGGGAGCATAAGGGGCCTTTTAAAAAAGGGGGCATCTACGGGGGGGCAAAAATCTATTTGGGGGACAATCTATGGGGGCTTAAAATAGGGACAAACTATGGGGGACAATCTATGGGGGGATAAAAACATTTTTTTTTTTTAATGTGTCCCCCTTTACGTGCTTTGGGACTTTACATTTACAAACTGGGGTTTTTTTTTTTGGGGGGGGGCCCCTTCAAACTTTTCTAGGGGGGCCCAAAAAAAAGATTTCTATGACGCCCCCGCTGCTGGGGGATGGGAAATTTTAACTGTTTAAAGGGCCAATATCCATGGGCCTTGCCAACGCGTCGGGCTGGATCCCCTTTGGGGGCCCCCAGGAAAAATTTTCCCTTTGGGGGCCCCCCATCATACTTCCCAACCTTTGAAAAGGGGAAAAAGGGGCAAAAAAGGGGGGGCACCTGTGCCTGCTGCAGCAAATTTTTCCCTGCCACTTTCACCACAACTGTCCAGATTTTGGGGGATCTTTTGTCCGGGGTGGGAAAGGGGAAACCCCCGGAACCAAACCGTCGCGCTCATCCCGGAGCCCTGGGCCCGAAGTTTAGGGAGGTCATACAGCAAACCTTTCCCCAATTTTGAAAACAGGAAAGAGGGTTTTAAAAGGGTGCAAATTTTTTGGCCACGGGCCCCAAACCCCAAACCCCCCTTTTTAGCTAATCAAAAACCCATTTCCTCGCCCCAAGCGTACCCATTTAGCACTGCTGATCACACTGACTGGGAATGAGGGCACAGTGGCTGGTATGAGGAAAAGAAAGAAAAGCAGCGAGAGAGAAAGAAACAACAGAGAAAGAAAGAGAGGAAAGAAAGAAAAGAGAGACAGAAAGAAAGAACAGAGAGAAAAAGAACAGAGAGCGAGAAAGAAAGAATAGAGAGCGAGAAAGGGCTAGAGAGAGAAAAAAAGATAGAGAGAGAGCCAGAGGCAAGTAGGGTTTTGGTTTAGTGGGGGCGAAACTTCTGAGTGGGCCCTAATCAGAGAACCTCAGCAAAAGACCGCGCTGTTGCCAAAATAATCTATATATAAAAGACCAATATTGATATTACCGCCATATGGTCTGTGGTAAATAATACAGTCCTACAAAACATATAATAGATTACAGCACAGGTACAGATAATGACTTACCGCTGATGTTCTTTCTAATGGAATTTTTTCACTTTTCATGTCTTTTCCATTGGGGCCCCGACCGACATGACGATTTTCCAGCCAGGACTCGACTGCAGAGATTACAACAAAGGGACACATTTCACTTCCATATTTTTAGCACTGTCACGGTCACCAATTGGACTATTCTCAACCTGCACAAACTCCTCATCCTGCTGATACCCCAATACTGACCGCTGCTGCCATATGTGTCCCTATTTCTGCCCCCTGATACCCCAATACTGAGCCGCTGCTGCCGTATGTGTCCCTATTACTGCACCTGATACCCAATACTGAGCTGCTGCTGCCTTTATGTGTCCCTATTACTGCACCTGCTGGTGGTTCTGTGTGACCTCTAAATTTTAAAGCACCCCTCTAGAATATAGTAATGCCGGGTGCAAGTGCCCTAGAAAACAGTGCCCACATTTTGTCCCCTAGACTGTAATAATGCCCTGTGTGCCCCTTTGCAGTCACAGTAACCCGGTTCCCCCATAACAATAAGTGTCCACTTTTCATTTAATAATGTCCCAAGTCTCCCCTGTACATCTCCCCTATACACAGAATAATGCCCCCTCACTGGATATTTACTGACCCCTTAATGTCCCCAAACTATTTAATGGGTCCAACACTGTATGATGGGCCCCAAAATAGCATCCATACAGCATAATACACCAGATAGTCCTCAATATAGTATAATGCACCCCATAGGCAGCCTCTATAAATTTTAATAAACCCCCATAGGCAGAGTCCCATAATATAATGCACCACCATAGGCAGCCGCTATATTATAATGCACCCCCATAGGCAGCCTCTGTAGTATAATGCATCCCAATAGGGAGTCTCTGTAGTATGATGCACCCCCAAAATGGAGCCTCTGTAGTATAATGAGCCCCCATATACAGCCTCTGTAGTATAATGCACCCCCCATATACAGCCTCTGTAGTATTAAAGCACCCCCATTAAAAAAAAAAAAAAACAATACTCACCTCCCGGCTCCTGTGCTGCTCACTGTTCTCCTCTCAGCGTCTGACAGCAGGCGCCGGCAGGTGATGTCATCGCGCCCGCTGTCAGACGCTGAGAGGGGGATTATGGGGAGAGAAGGAGCGCTCGCTCCTTCTCTCTCTATGCGGTCAGCTGTATCGGCTGGATGCCGATACAGCTGACCCTCCGATGACGGGGGGGGGCCCACTGCTGGCACCGGGCCCCCCACCGCCTGTTCAGGCCCCAAAAGCTTCCGGGCGGCAGGCGGGAGAGCGATTCTCCCTGCTCTGCCGCAGAATGTAACTGTATCGGCGTGCTGTGTGACCTATCCTTTCAAATCGGGGCCCACCACGCAGGAGCTGGGGCCCACCGGAGGTTTCCCCGGGTGCCCCGGGTTTGGCTCAGTCCCGACCCTGCTTGCCAGCCTGTAATACCGGGCCACAGCAGTCTGCAATATCTTGGCTGGTTAACAAAAATAGGGGATCCCCTCGAAAAAATTGGGCGTGGGGTCCCCCCTATTTTTGTTAACCAGCCAGATGAAGCAGACTGCTGAGGCCTGGTTTTTCAGGCTGTTAAAGCCAAGACCCCATGGACCTTGCCGCCTGATAATACCAGGCCACAGCTTCTGCATATCTTGGCTGGTTAACAAAAATAGGGGATCCCCTCGAAAAAAAATTGGCGTGGGGTCCCCCCTATTTTTGTAACCAGCCAGATGAAGCAGACTGCTGGGGCCTGGTTTTTTCAGGCTGTTAAGGACCCAAAGATCCATGGACCTTGCCAGCCTGTTAATACCAGGCCACAGCAGTTTGCATATCTTGGTGGTTAACAAATATAGGGGATCCCCTCGAAAAAAAAATTGGCGGGGGGTACCCCTAATTTTTGTTAACCAGCCAGATGAAGCAGACTGCTGAGGCCTGGTTTTTCAGGCTGGTAAGGATCCAATATCCATGGACCTTCCCACCTGATAATACCAGGCCACAGCAGTCTGTTTATCTTGGCTGGTTAACAAAAATAGGGGATCCCTCGAAAAAAAAAAAAAACGGCGTAGGGGTCCCCCTATTTTTGTTAACCAGCCAAGTAAAATGCAGACTGCTGCGCCTGGTATTAAAAGACTGTCAAGGCCCATGGTTTTTGGGCCCCTCAACACCTGATAATACCAGGCTAAAAGCAGCCCACATTTGGCGCATCAAAACAGTGCCAATTGTGGCACTTTACCCGGCTCTTCCCACTTGCCCTGAGCGGTGGCAAGCGGGTAATAAGGGTTAATGTCACCGTTGATTGCACGGTGACAATAACCCCGGTTAATAATGGAGAGGCGTCAAAAGACACCGATCCATTATTAATCCCAAAGTTTTTAAATGTTAAAAAAAAAGACACAGCCAGAAAAAAAGTATTTAATGAAATAAAAGAGACAACACAGTTTTCATTTCTTTTATTACTCTCTTTTTCTGCGACGCCATCGATCTCCTGTAAAAAAAGGAAAAAAAAAAAAAAACCCAAAAGTAAACCCACCTGTTTCCCACGCAGTCCAAGAAAAGAGTTTTCCCACGACGATCCAGCCCCTGAATAAACCCCAGTTTTCTACTCGGGGTTTGATAATGGGGGTTTTAACCAGTTTCATCAGGAGAGTTGCAAATTTCGGTGCTGAAAACTCTTTCCCATTATTGTACTGGGGTTTCCCCTTTTGGGTTTCAGCCCTCAAAAATCCGGGTTTTGGGTTTGGGGAAATTTTGTGTTTTGTGACCATTTGGGGTTCCCCGTTTTTTAAACCCGACACCCTTTTTTTTCTGCCTCCCCCAAGTCTCAGGATGTTCCTGATTTTTTGACTGATTTTTCGGATGTAAAAGTAAAAGAAAAAACCTGCACCCTTTGCCCCCCCCCGGAGTTAGATTGCCTATTGAATTAGGCCTGGTGGTAAATTTCCTAAAAGGTCGCCTTTTTAACTTGTCTGTCCTGAACACGATGCTATGCGATCTTATATCAAGGAGTCTTTGGGAAAAAGGGTCAAAATAAAGACCATCCCTTCACCCGGGGGTTGCCGGTTTTTTCTTTGGGGCCCAAAAAAAAGGATTTTCATTTAAAGGCCGTGTATTGATTATCGTGCCTTGAATAAGATCACTTAAATTTATCAAAAATCCTTAAAACCCCTTTTTTTTCTGACCTTTTTTTCCAGGGGGGGAAAAGTCCTTTTTGGGTTTTACCAAGCTTGCCTCCCCCCTTTCAGGGGTAAAAAACCCCCCGGGGGCATTTTGGTACCTAGTAAAAACCCCTTTTGGGGTCACAAAAGCCCTTCCGTTTTTCCAAAAACCCTTTTTTTAATGGGTATTTTCAGGATTTTGTGGATTTAAAATTTTTGATTGTTTTTTTGGATGATAACTTGATTTTTTCCAATGAAATTTGGGGGGCTCATGTGAAACATTTCGGACGTGTTCCAGATTTTGAGAAGAATGCACTGTATGTAAGGGGTTTTTAAGTGTCTTTTTTGGCAAAAAAAGGTCTCATTTTTGGGATTAAATTTTTTCTTTTGTCTGTTTTTGAAATGGGCCCCCCGGGCCCAAAAGGTTTAAACCCTCT
The DNA here is from genome assembly GCA_033576555.1 of Oophaga sylvatica. Taxonomy (NCBI): domain Eukaryota; kingdom Metazoa; phylum Chordata; class Amphibia; order Anura; family Dendrobatidae; genus Oophaga; species Oophaga sylvatica. Next base: position 10,474 of record JARQOD010013865.1, read on the forward strand.
TGGGTTGGGGGCCAAAACCCACTTTATTAAAAGGCCTTCAGAATTTTTGGGTTTTTTGCCAATTTTTTGTAAAATTTTATTGGTTTTTTAATTTTCCCCCCGGGATTGTTAAAACCATTGACTGATTTTAAAACCAAAAAGGGGGTTTTGATTGGGGGTGAAATTTTTGGCCCTCCTTAGGCAAGGTTTTTTTTCCCGGGGTTTCAGGAACTTTAAAACAGAGATTTCACTTTCCTTTCCCCCTGTTTAAACCCCAACCCCAAACCTGATGTTTTTCTAAAACCTTTCAGGTGGGGGTTGATGCCCCTGAAATTGGGGCAAAGGGGCCGTTTTGCCCAAAGAGATTTCCCCCAAAAGAACCCCCTCTAAAATTTTAATGGAAAAATTTGGGGAATCGGAGTTATTGGCCATGAAGTTGGGGCCCTTTTAAGAGGGGGAGAAAATTGGCTGGAAGGGGGCCAAACAACAGGTGGTGGTCCTCAGGGGGGTTTAAGGGAAACTGGTTTATTGAATAGCCCAAAGGCTTAATTAGACGGCCAGGTGGGGTTTTTTTTCCAGTTTTAAATTTTTTGGGGTTTTTTTTTTTGGCCCTAAAAGTTAAGGCGGATGTTCGAGGAGTTTTTTTCGGCTCTTGAGTTATCTGCCTTTTTTTTTATTTTGAAAGAGGGTGTGTTCTTTTGGGCCCTTTTGCCCAATTTAGATTGGGTTGGAAGGGTGTTTAAGGGGGATAAATGAGCGCTGGCCCCATTGGGGGAAAAATTTTTTCCAGAAGGGAAGAAAAGTGTGAAGTTGAGATTTATTGTTGGTTTTGGGGGGTTATCCCCGGGGTTTTTTGGAAACCCGGCTTGGTGAGTCGGGTTTTTTGGGGGCCCTTAACCTTTTTTCCCCCCCCCCCTGCCCTAGGGGGTTTGTGCGTCCCGTGGGATTGCTTCGCCCAAAAATTTTCTCTCCCTCTAGTGGGGTTTTTTAATGGGCCTTATGTGCCCAAGAGGGTGGCCCCTTTCTTAGGATTTTAAATTTTTCCCCCCTGTTTTCAGAGAATGACCCTTAAACGGGTAAACTGTGTTTGGTTTTCCAAATGAAAATCTTGTGCCAAATTTCCCAAATTTCCCCTTCCCCCCCCCCGAAATTTTTGGGCCTTTTTTTTTCAGCAATGGGTTGGTTTTCATGGCATTTCCCCGGGGAACCAAATTTTGTTGAAAAGGGGTCCCGTTTGTTTCCAAAAATTTTGGGGGGGACATTTTGTTTAAACTTGGTGTTTTAATTATCTTTTCCCCTTTTTTTCAACCCCCGACCAAGGACAAACGAAAGGCCAAAAACCGACCTTTGGGGCCCTTTTTTGGAAATTTTGTTCTCTTTATAAGAGACTGGGTTTCTTTTTTGCCTTTTTTGGGGGTTTTTTTTAAAATTGGGGTAGCTTGCCCCCTTGATGTCTCCTTTTTCGCCCCAATTTTTTGGGGTTTTACCTCGATTTTCTTGGGGCAGGCGGAGGTTTTTTTTCTTTGGGGGGGTTTATCTTTGTTTTGGGGAAAGCAGAGATTTTGGGACCCGGTATGGGGGGTTGTTCTTCTTCCCGGGGAAGGGAAGGGGTTTTCCCAAAGGGAAAGGATGATGGTCCTCGGGTTTTAAAGGGGGGAATTTGGGTTTTGGGGTTCCCAAGAAAAACCCAAAGGGTTTTCTTTCCAAATTTTAAACCCCGGGTTTATTGGACCTTAAAAAAGATCAGGGACCCTTTTAAACCCGTTTCCCTTCCCTTTGCTTCTTCCAGGGACATTTTTTAAAATCCCTAAAGTGTTTCCCCAAGGTTTTTTGAAGGGGTTTGTGGCCCGGGTTTTCCTGGGTGGCCTCCTTACCCGTTTTGGTTTAGGGGAATTGGAGTATTTTGGTTTAAAAAATATTGGGGGTTTTTCCCTTTTTTAGACCCGAAACTCCCGTATTTTGGGTTTTTGGAGAGGTTTGGCGGAGGACAATTCTTGGGGGTTTGCTTTTGGGAAACCATGTAGGGGAAATGATCCTGGCCTTCCGAGCTAAATTTATGGTGGTTGGGACAAGTGAGGGTTCGGTTTACCCCCCCTAAAGGGGGGGTATGTTTGAAAGTGTGAGTTTGGTTTTTGGGGAGGCCCCCCCGGTGGGTTGGGCGAATGCCCCCTTTTACAAAGGGTGGCAATCTGGAAAACGGATTTGGGTTTTTTTTAAAAGGGGGGTTCCCCCCATGATGGTTGCCGGGAAACAAAAGTTTTTGTTCAATTTTTGGGGGGTTTTTTTGGGTTATTTGGAAATTTGCGGGTGCTGCATTTGCTTTTGAAAAAAATTTTTTTTTTTTTTGTGTTTTTTTTGCATTGTTTTCTGACTTTTGTGGAGGTGGGAAAGGGCCCCCCCGGGGTGACCCCCACGTTTTCTCACCCCCTGTTTTTGTTTTTGGGTTTTTCCTTTTTTCCGGGCTGGGGGTTTTTTTGTTCCCCACTGAATTGATTTGTGGGGGGCGAGAAGTGGATTCTTTTTTTTTAATCAAATTTTTTGGATTTTTGTAGGGTTTTCTGGTTTAGAAAAAAAACCCCCTTTTAAATTTTCAGTTTTTGGGGCCCCCTTTTCTCTCTTTTTTGCTATGTTTGTTTTTTCATTTGTCTAAAGCAATATTTTTGGGGGCTTCCCCCCCTTTTTTGGGGTCTGGGGGGCAGATGTTTATTTTCTGCCCTTAGGTTAGTTATTTTCAGGGTGTGCGGGGGTTTTGGGTCAACTAAACCCCCCGGTATTTTTGTGTCGTTTAAAAATTGGGGAAACTGCCCCATCGTTACCAAAAACCAGGGTTCGGGGGCCCCCGCCCCCTTTTCCTGTCCTCC
>JARQOD010013866.1:0-13307 GCA_033576555.1 Oophaga sylvatica
GTAGAGCTGTGTGTACAGTACAGGAATAGTAGATATAGGACAGGATGGAGGTGTAGTGTAGAGCTGTGTATACAGTACAGGAATAGTAGATACAGGACAGGATGGAGGTGTAGTGTAGAGCTGTGTGTACAGTACAGGAATAGTAGATACAGGACAGGATGGAGGTGTAGTGTAGAGCTGTGTGTACAGTACAGGAATAGTAGATACAGGACAGGATGGAGGTGTAGTGTAGAGCTGTGTATACAGTACAGGAATAGTAGATACAGGACAGGATGGAGGTGTAGTGTAGAGCTGTGTATACAGTACAGGAATAGTAGATACAGGACAGGATGGAGGTGTAGTGTAGAGCTGTGTACAGTACAGGAATAGTAGATACGGGACAGGATGGAGGTGTAGTGTAGAGCTGTGTACAGTACAGGAATAGTAGATACAGGACAGGATGGAGGTGTAGTGTAGAGCTGTGTGTACAGTACAAGAATAGTAGATACAGGACAGGATGGAGGTGCAGTGTAGAGCTGTGTGTACAGTACAGGAATAGTAGATACAGGACAGGATGGAGGTGTAGTGTAGAGCTGTGTACAGTACAGGAATAGTAGATACAGGACAGGATGGAGGTGTAGTGTAGAGCTGTGTGTACAGTACAGGAATAGTAGATACAGGACAGGATGGAGGTGTGTAGAGCTGTGATACAGTACAGGAATAGTAATACAGGACAGGATGGAGGTGTAGTGTAGAGCTTGTGTACAGTACAGGAATAGTAGATATAGGACAGGATGGAGGTGTAGTGTAGAGCTGTGTGTACAGTACAGGAATAGTAGATACAGGACAGGATGGAGGTGTAGTGTAGAGCTGTGTACAGTACAGGAATAGTAGATACAGGACAGGATGGAGGTGTAGTGTAGAGCTGTGTACAGTACAGGAATAGTAGATACAGGACAGGATGGAGGTGTAGTGTAGAGCTGTGTACAGTACAGGAATAGTAGATACAGAACAGGATGGAGGTGTAGTGCAGAGCTGTGTGTACAGTACAGGAATAGTAGATACAGGACAGGATGGAGGTGTAGTGTAGAGCTGTGTACAGTACAGGAATAGTAGATACAGGACAGGATGGAGGTGTAGTGTAGAGCTGTGTACAGTACAGGAATAGTAGATACAGGACAGGATGGAGGTGTAGTGTAGAGCTGTGTACAGTACAGGAATAGTAGATACAGGACAGGATGGAGGTGTAGTGTAGAGCTGTGTACAGTACAGGAATAGTAGATACAGGACAGGATGGAGGTGTAGTGTAGAGCTGTGCACAGTATAGGAATAGTAGATACAGGACAGGATGGAGGTGTAGTGTAGAGCTGTGTGTACAGTACAGGAATAGTAGATACAGGACAGGATGGAGGTGTAGTGTAGAGCTGTGTACAGTACAGGAATAGTAGATACAGGACAGGATGGAGGTGTAGTGTAGAGCTGTGCACAGTATAGGAATAGTAGATACAGGACAGGATGGAGGTGTAGTGTAGAGCTGTGCACAGTAAGGAATAGTAGATACAGGACAGGATGGAGGTGTAGTGTAGAGCTGTGCACAGTATAGGAATAGTAGATACAGGACAGGATGGAGGTGTAGTGTAGAGCTGTGTACAGTACAGGAATAGTAGATACAGGACAGGATGGAGGTGTAGTGTAGAGCTGTGTGTACAGTACAGGAATAGTAGATACAGGACAGGATGGAGGTGTAGTGTAGAGCTGTGTACAGTACAGGAATAGTAGATACAGGACAGGATGGAGGTGTAGTGTAGAGCTGTGTACAGTACAGGAATAGTAGATACAGGACAGGATGGAGGTGTAGTGTAGAGCTGTGTACAGTACAGGAATAGTAGATACAGGACAGGATGGTGGTGTAGTGTAGAGCTGTGTACAGTACAGGAATTAGAGATCTTACCATCGCCTGTTCAATCTTGTTGTCTATCGCTCCTGTGCTGTTGTAGGTGCTGGGTGGAAAGACAGTGAGAGTCGTCAGTTTGATGTAAGGCTGGGTTCACACTGCGTTTAGGCAGTCCGTTAGACGCTGCCATTCACCCCCATTGTCGGGCGCATCGCGACGCATACCGCAAAGCGGCATGCGTTCGCGATGTGCCGTCATTTATGCGGGCTGCAGCGTGAGGCTCCGTCACCGCTAGCACAGATGAATCACACTGCGCTAGCGGGTATAGCATAACGCGATCGCGTTATGCTATACCGTTACCAGCCTGTCAACGCTATGCGTTCAACGGGCTGGTTAAACGCAGTGTGAACCTAGCCTAACACTGTTGGTATGGTGACACAAAGATGAGCATTGTGAGTAACTCTTGCATTCATGTATTGCTGTGAATTTCTCTTCTCACATTCCTCATAAACCTTCCAAATCCTGGTTGCTTCTTCATGTCCAGTACAATATTGTTTATTTATCATCTTGAGTAAACTGACCTGCGTTCTTAAAAGGGAACCCTTCCCAATGCTACTGTCTCCTTCCCTGAAGTGGTACTCCCATGTGTTGCCATGTTGTGGTGAGCTCCTTTCCTACCCATACCTGATGTCCAATGTTGAAGGCATGAGATGTTAGTGCAGTTTGGGTTTTGGCCACTTACCTGTCACTGTCATTCTCGTCTCCCATGCTGAACACAGATCTAGCCAAGAGCAGACGTTCATTGAACACGTCAGAGACCGGTCGGCTAGGACGCACATCATTCTGCGCGGATACAGGTGGCGACACAGGAAGCTGGGGAGGAGACAGCTGCACATGGGAGCGGCAATGAGAACAGGACACAATGGAATGATATGTTGTGTAGACGTTTGTGTAACTTTGGAATAATTATATCATTAGCTGATTGGTTGCCTCTGACAAGTAATATTTTACAGGTGTTCTATTTCCATGGTAATGGAGGGAGGTCTCACCTGAACTGTTGGCTCTTTTTCTGTCACGGCACCAAATATAGGGGCCCCTTGTGACCTGGGAGCTTGTTGTCCTTTGCCCCCCACTCCTGGTGAAAGCAATAAGGGGCTGGCTGGAGTAGACTTAGGGAGGCCAGAGTCCAAGGAGTGTCCAGCGCCAGCTCTGTGCTGGACCCCCACTTCGAGGTTGTAAAAGTCCACACATGTCCAACGCCCTTTCTGATACCGGCGCCCACCACCCAATGAACCCTGGTCTAACCGTACCAGTCGGAAGCGGGAAGTAGGAGGAGAGCGAAGACCATTGGGCGGTGATGGGGACAGAGATCGCTCTAGAGGAGCTGGGGAGACTGGGGAGGACGGCTGGTAGTCGGTGGTCACACTCGTGATCTGGAAACCACTCCGCTTCTTCCCTCCACTCATAATGTAAAGTTCCTGCTGGAGAGAAAGATTATGTCACTATGTTACCATCTGTCTGCTACGTTAATAATATACTCCACTATTCTGCTACTCACACATCACTCACACCATGACACTAATCTGTGAATGTGTGCTATTCCACTACACATTTACTATCTGTCACTACAGCATCCCATACACCCACATCATACACCAGCGTGACATGAAACTATGTCCGTGTGTTATTCAACAAAGCAAAGGTTATATACTACCATCTAACTACAACATCCACATCATACAACCATAGTACATGACACTACACCATATAGCAAGTATACTACTAAACACACAAGTTATCTACTAACATGTCCCTGCACACCTCAGCTACACTCGCATCATACATCACCATGAAACTACGCCACATATCCATATACTGCTACGCACAGGTTATAAACTACCATGTCAAACCTGGACAAATGTGAACTAATTATCTTTCCTCCATCTCGCTTATCTTCCCTACCTGATCTATCACAATAAATGAAATCACACTTTCCCCGTCCGCTGCCTAGGAGTAACCCTTGACTCTGCCCTGTTCTTCAAACATCCAAGCTCTCGCCACCTCCTGTCGCCTTCAGCTCAAAAATATTTCCAGAATCAGTCCTTTCCTCAGCCCTCTACCAAAATGCTTGTGCATGCCCTGATCATCTCCCTCCTCTACTACTGCAACATCCTCCTCTGTGGCCTCCTTCTAACACTCTCGCACCCCTCCAGTTCGTCCTTAACTCTGCTGCCTGAATAACTAATCTCTCTCCTAGCTACACTCCTGCTTCCCCTCTTTGCAAATCCCTTCACTGGCTCCCAATTTCCCAGAATATCCAGTTTAAACTACTAACACTGACGTACAAAGCCATCCATAACCTTTCTCCTCTGTATATTTATAAACTAATCTCCCGATTTCTCCTCTCACGTAATCTCCGGTGCGCCCAAGACCTCCTTCTCTCCTCCACGCTTATTCGCTCCTCACCCAATCGCCTCCAAGATTTCTTCCGAATATCCCCCATCCTCTGGAATTTTGTGGGTCCAACACCTCCGGTTATTAACCACATTCGGATCGTTCAGACCGAACCTGAAAACCCATCTCTTCAAGAAAGCTTACAGCCAGTAATGACCACGCGGCCACCTCAACACCATCGGAGCTACCGCCTCACCAACACCGGAGCTACTGCAACCCCCGACCTACTGTCTCCTGCCTCACAATCCTGTAGAATATAAGCCCGCAAGGGCAGGGTCCTCTCCCCTCTGTACCAGTCTGTCATTGTTAGTGTACTGTAAGTGATATTTGTATATTGATGTAACCCCATCTCATATACAGCACCATGGAATCGATGGTGCTATAGAAATAATAATGTCACTACAACACTCCTACATCCTACACCTACATGACACTACACCATATGACAACTATACTGCTAAACACACAGGTTGTATATTACCTTGTCACTACACCACTCACCTATACCCACATGACCCTACCCCATACATCAATACGGCTATACTGCCATGCACAGGTTATATACTACCATGTCACTACAACACCCAGATTATACACCACCATGATACTATAGTATATACCAACTATACTGCAAAACACACAAGTTATATACTACAATGTCACTACAACACCCACATTATACACCACCATGATACTATAGTATATACCAACTATACTGCGAAACACACAAGTTATATACTACAATGTCACTACAACACCCACATTATACACCACCATGATACTATATTATATACCAACTATACTGCGAAACACACAGGTTATATACTACCATGTCACTACAACACCCACATTATACACCACCATGATACTATATTATATACCAACTATACTGCGAAACACACAGTTATATACTACAATGTCACTACAACAACCCACATTATACACCACCATGATACTATAGTATATACCAACTATACTGCGAAACACACAGGTTATAACTACAATGTCACTACAACACCCACATTATACACCATGATACTATATTATATAACTATATTCCTAAACACACAGTTATATACTACATGTCACTACAACACCCACATTATACACCACCATGATACTATATATATACAACTATACTGCAAACACACAGGTTATATACTACATGTCACTACAACACCCAATTATACACCACCATGATACTATAGTATATACCAACTATACTGCGAAACACACAGGTATATATACCATGTCACTACAACCACCCACATTATACACCAACCATGATACTATATTATATAACAACTATACTGCTAAACACACAGGTTATATACTACAATGTCACTACAACACCCAGATTATACACCACCATGATACTATATTATATACCAACTATACTGCGAAACACACAGGTTATATACTACAATGTCACTACAACACCCAGATTATACACCACCATGATACTATATTATATACCAACTATACTGCGAAACACACAGGTTATATACTACAATGTCACTACAACACCCACATTATACACCATGATACTATATTATATAACTATATTCCTAAACACACAGGTTATATACAACCATGTCACTACAACACCCAGATTATACACCACTATGATACTATATTATATAATAACTATATTCCTAAACACACAGGTTATATACTACCATGTCACTACAACACCCACATTATACACCACTATGATACTATATTATATACCAACTATACTGCTAAACACACAGGTTATATACTACCATGTCACTACAACACCCAATTATACACCACATGATACTATATTATATACCAACTATACTGCGAAACACACAGGTTATATACTACCATGTCACTACAACACCCACATTATACACCATGATACTATATTATATAACTATATTCCTAAACACACAGGTTATATACTACCATGTCACTACAACACCCACATTATACACCATGATACTATATTATATAACAACTATACTGCGAAACACACAGGTTATATACTATTATGTCATAGAATCATAGAATGGTAGAGTTGGAAGGGACCTCCTGGCCATCTGGTCCAACCCCCTGCTCAAAGCAGGATTCTCTAAATCACACCAGACAGATGTCTGTCCAGCCTCTGTTTGAAGACTTCCATTGAAGGAGAACTCACCACCTCTCATGGCCGCCTGTTCCACTCATTGATTACCCTCATTGTCTAATATCTAATCTGTGTCTCCTCCCATTCAGTTTCATCCCATTGCTTCTAGTCTTTCCTTGTGCAAATGAGAATAAAGATGATCCTTCTACAATGTGACAGCCCTTGAGATATTTGTAGACAGCTATTAAGTCTCCTCTCAGTCTTCTTTTTTGCAGCTAAACATTCCCAAATCCTGTAACCGTTCCTCATAGGACATGGTTTGCAGACCGGTCACCATTCTGGTCGCTCTTCTCTGAACTTGCTCCAGTTTGTTGATATCTTTTTTAAAATGTGGTGCCCAAAACTGGACACAGTATTCCAGATGAGGTCTGACCAAAGAGGAGTAGAGGGCAATAATGACCTCACGTGATCTAGACTGTATGCTTCTGTTGATACATCCTAGAATTGTATTTGCCTTTTTTGCTGCTGCATCACACTGTTGACTCATGTTCAGTCTGTGATCTATTAGTATACCCAAGTCTTTTTCACATGTGCTATTACTTAGCCCTATTCCTCCCATTCTGTATACGCTTTTTTCATTTTTATTTCCCAGATGTAGTACTTTGTATTTTTCCCTGTTAAAAACCATTCTGTTAGTTGCTGCCCACTGCTCCAGTTTATTATATCTTTTTGAATCCTCTCTCTCTCTTCTCTAGTATTAGCTACCCCTCCTAGCTTTGTGTCATCGCAAATTTGATCAGTTTACCCTCAATTCCTTCATCTAAATCATTGATAAAGATGTTGAACAATACAGGGCCCACCGACAACACTACAACTATGGCACTACAACACCCACATTATACACCACCATGATACTATATTATATAACTATATTCCTAAACACACAGGTTATATACTACCATGTCACTACAACACCCACATTATACACCAATGTAACAATAAGGTGAAAATATCATGTATGACTTTTCTGGAACATTCCAGAATCTTCCATCCTCTACACTCTCTAGAAGGATTCCTAGCAACACAGAGCCAAGTGACCCCCATCTCTTCCCCCCCTCTTGTCACACATTGCAGCCCGATGCCTGCAGCCCTCCCAGCGTGCACACACACTCAGTGTAACCTGAGATGCTAGTGTGTGATTTTCCCTCCTCACTGCGGGGGGCCTCTTTGTTCCAACCATGTGCAGATCCTTCCACAGACAATAATGAGAATGTAATCATTTGGTCATAAAACGCTGCGGGTTTATGATAAGACGGAAGCTACAGTTCTGCAACGTGCTCCGATCAGGCGTCACTACAGTGGTTCTGGCTAAGTTCTAGCCCCAACAGAACCAGAGAAATGGGTTTCCCCTGCATGGTGTAGAATAACTAGTTCGAGTTTGGTTGTGGATGAGTGCCAGCGACAAGCTGGAAAAGATGGTACTATGTGCATTTCTATACGGGGTACCCTCTGCGAGTTATGATCGTTATAAGTTTTCAGAACCAAATGTGCACTCTGAGCTAGGGGAGGGGGCCAGTAAACCAGCTCCTTGCACAGTGCACAGTCTTGTACTGAGCTGTGAGTGTCCTGTGCGCAGTCTTGTACTGAGCTGTGTGTCCGGTGCACAGTCTTGTACTGAGCTGTATGTCCTGTGCACAGTCTTGTACTGAGCTGTGAGTGTCCTGTGCACAGTCTTGTACTGAGCTGTGTGTCCTGTGCACAGTCTTGTACTGAGCTGTGAGTGTCCTGTGCACAGTCTTGTACTGAGCTGTGGTGTCCGTGCACAGTCTTGTACTGAGCTGTGAGTGTCCTGTGCACAGTCTTGTACTGAGCTGTATGTCCTGTGCACATCTTGTACTGAGCTGTGGTGTCCTGTGCACAGTCTTGTACTGAGCTGTGATGTCCTGTGCACAGTCTTGTACTGAGCTGTGAGTGTCCTGTGCACAGTCTTGTATGAGCTGTGAGTGTCCTGTGCACAGTCTTGTACTGAGCTGTGAGTGTCCTGTGCACAGTCTTGTACTGAGCTGTGTGTCCTGTGCACAGTCTTGTACTGAGCTGTGAGTGTCCTGTGCACAGTCTTGTATGAGCTGTGAGTGTCCTGTGCACAGTCTTGTACTGAGCTGTGTGTCCTGTGCACAGTCTTGTACTGAGCTGTGAGTGTCCTGTGCACAGTCTTGTACTGAGCTGTGAGTGTCCTGTGCACAGTCTTGTACTGTGTGTGTCCTGTGCACGTCTTGTTGAGCTGTGTGTGTCCTTGTGACAGTCTTTCTGAGCTGGTGTCCTGTGCACAGTCTTGTACTGAGCTGTGGTCCTTGCACATCTGTACTGAGCTGTGTGTCCTGTGCACAGTCTTGTCTGTTGATGTCCTGTGCAAGTTGTACTGCTGTGTGTCCTGTGCCGTCTTGTCTGAGCTGTGTCCTGTGCACAGTCTTGTACTGAGTGTGTGTCCTGTCACAGTCTTGTACTGGCGTGTGTGTCCTGTTGTAAGTCTTGTTCTGAGCTGTGTTCCTGTGCACAGTCTTGTACTGAGCTGTGTGTCCTGTGACAGTCTTTGTCTGTGAGTGTCTGTGCAGTCTTGTATGACTGTTGTCTGGCACAGTTTACTTGTGTTAGTGTCTGTTGACTTGTCTGAGCTGTATTCCTGTGCAGTCTTGTATGCTTGTGTCTGTGCACGTCTTGATGATTGCTTGCATTTGGCTGCGGGTGTCTTGTGTTGACAGTCTGTCGATGTGTGTCTGCATCTGTAGAGCTGTGGTCTTGCAGTTTGTACTGAGCTGGTCTTGCAAGCTTGTTTGTGGTTCTGCATCTTTGTTTCTGTGAAGTCTTATGGTGTCCGACTTATATTCCTGCGTTACGTGGTCCTGCAGTTTGACTGGCTGTGTTGGCTCTGTATGGTGTGTCTGTACATCTTGTACGGCTTGTCTTGACATCTGACTGATGTGTCTCTCTTTACTGTGTGTCGGCAGTCTGTAGAGCTGTTTCCTGTGCACTCTTGTATGAGTTGTCTGGCATTTTATGAGTGTGTCCATGTATGAGTGTGCCTTCATTGTTTATTGTATCCTTCAAGTCTTTACGAGTGTCTGTCCATCTGAGAGTGTGTCCTGTCAAGTTGTAGTGGCTGTGAATCTTAGAGCGTCTGAGTCTGTATGACGTGTGCTGGCATTTGTATGCTGTTCTGCTTAGGTGTTCCTGTGAATTATGGTTGCTGTGCACAGTCTTGTACTGACTGTGTGTCCTGTGCACAGTCTTGTACTGAGCTGTGTGTCCTGTGCACATCTTGTAGAGGAGCTGTGTGTACCTGTCGTGCACAGTCTTGTACTGACTGTGTTCCGTGACAGTCTTGTATGAGCTGTGATGTCCTGTGCACAGTCTTGTACTGAGCTGTGTCCTGTGCACAGTCTTGTACGAGCTGTGGTCTGTGCACTGTCTCTGTGATTGTGCTGTGCACAGTCTGTACTGAGCTGTGTTCCTGTCACGTCTTGTACTGAGCTGTGGTGTCCTGTGCACAGTCTTGTATGAGCTGTGTGTTCCTGTGACAGTCTTGTACTGAGCTGTGTGTCCTGTGCACAGTCTTGTATGCTGTGTGTCTGGCACAGTTGTACTGAGCTGTGTGTCTGTGCACAGTCTTGTACTGAGCTGTGTTCCTGTGCACAGTTGTACTGAGCTGTGTCCTGTCCATTTGTACTGACTGTGTGTCTGTGCACAGTCTTGTACTGAGCTGTGTGTCCTGTGCACAGTCTTGTCGACTGTGTGTCTTGCACAGTCTGATGACTGTGTCCTGTGCACAGTCTTGTACTGGCTGTGTGTCCTGTGCACAGTCTTGTACTGAGCTGTGTGTCTGGCACAGTCTTGTATGAGCTGTGTGTCTTGCACATCTGTATGAGCTGTGTGTCCTGTGCACAGTCTTTACTGAGCTGTGTGTCTGTGACAGTCTTGTACTGAGCTGTGAGTGTCCTGTGACAGTCTTGTACTGAGCTGTGTGCCTGGCACGTCTTGTATGAGCTGTGTGTCTGTGCACAGTCTTGTACTGAGTGTGTGCCTTGCAGTCTTTACTGAGCTGTGTGTCCTGTGCACAGTCTTGTCTGAGCTGTGTGTCCTGTGCAGTCTTGTACTGAGCTTGTGTCCTGTGCCAGTCTTGTACTGAGCTGTGTGTCTGTGCACAGTCTTGTATGAGCTGTGTGTCTGTGCTTTGTACTGCGTGTGTCCTGTGACACTGACTGAGCTGTGTGTCCTGTGCAATCTGTATGACTGTGTGTCGTCAGTCTTGTATGAGCTGTGTGTCTGTGCACAGTCTTGTACTGAGCTGTAGTGTCCTGTGCACAGTCTGTACTGAGCTGTGTTCCGTCCACTGTGGTCCCATCTTGTACTGAGCTGTTGCTTACAGTCTGTAGAGCTGGTGCGGTTTGTACTGAGCTGTGTGTCCTGTGCACAGTCTTACTGAGCTGTGTGTCCTGTGCACAGTTTGTACTGAGCTGTGTCTGTGCACAGTCTTGTACTGAGTGTGGTGTCCTGTGCACAGTCTTGTACGAGCTGTGTGTCCTGGCGTCTTGTACACGGGGCCTTCGTACTGATGGAGTGTCCTTGCAGTTTGTACTGAGCTGTGTGTCCTGTGCACAGTCTGTACTGAGCTGTGAGTGTCCTGTGCACAGTCTTGTACTGACTGTGTGTGTGACATTGTCTTGTTACGAGCTGTGTGTCCTGTGCACAGTCTTTACTGAGCTGTGTGTCTGTGCACAGTCTTGTACGAGCTTGTGTCCTGTGCACAGTCTGTATGAGCTGTGTGTCCTGTGCAAGTCTTGTACTGAGCTTGTGTGTCCTTGACAGTTTCTGTCATTGAGTGTGTTCTGTGCACAGTCTTGTACTGAGCTGTGGTGTCCTGTGCACAGTCTTGTACTGAGCTGTGTGTCCTGTGCACAGTCTGTACTGGAGTCTGATGATTGTCCTGTGCACAGTCTTGTACTGAGCTGTGTGTCCTGTGCACAGTCTTGTACTGAGCTGTGAGTGTCCTGTGCACAGTCTTGTACTGAGCTGTGAGGTCCTGTGCACAGTCTTGTACTGAGCTGTGATGTCCTGTGCACAGTCTTGTACTGAGCTGTGTGTCCTGTGCACAGTCTTGTACTGAGCTGTGTGTCCTGTGCACAGTCTTGTACTGAGCTGTGTGTCCTGTGCACAGTCTTGTACTGAGCTGTGTGTCCTGTGCACAGTCTTGTACTGAGCTGTGTGTCCTGTGCACAGTCTTGTACTGAGCTGTGAGTGTCCTGTGCACAGTCTTGTACTGAGCGTGTTTGATGTCCTGTGCACAGTCTTGTACTGAGCTGTGAGTGTCCTGTGCACAGTCCTTGTACTTGAGCTTGTGTCCTGTGCACAGTCTTGTACTGAGCTGTGAGTGTCCTGTGCACAGTCTGTACTGTAGCTGTGTCATGGACATCTTGTCTGAGTTGTTCCTGTGCACAGTCTTGTACTGAGCTGTGAGTGTCCTGTGCACAGTCTTGTATGAGCTGTGTGTCCTGTGCACAGTCTTGTACTGAGCTGTGTGTCCTGTGACAGTCTTGTACTGAGCTGTAGTGTCCTGTGCACAGTCTTGTACTGAGCTTGATGTCCTGTGCACAGTCTTGTACTGAGCTGTGGTCTGTGACAGTCTGTACGAGCTGGTCCTGTGCACAGTCTTGTACTGAGCTGTGTGTTGTGCACAGTCTTGTACTGAGCTGTTGTCCTGTGCACAGTCTTGTACTGAGCTGTGTTGTCCTAGTTGCACAGTCTTGTACTGAGCTGTAGTGTCCTGTGCACAGTCTTGTACTGAGCTGTGTGTCCTGTGCACAGTCTTGTACTGAGCTGTGAGTGTCCTGTGCACAGTCTTGTAACTGAGCTGTGAGTGTCCTGTGCACAGTCTTGTACTGAGCTGTGTGTGTCCTGTGCACAGTCTTGTACTGAGCTGTGATGTCCTGTGCACAGTCTTGTACTGAGCTGTAGTGTCCTGTTGCACAGTCTTGTACTGAGCTAGTTGTCCTGTGCACAGTCTTGTACTGAGCTGTGAGTGTCCTGTGCACAGTCTTGTACTGAGCTGTGTGTCCTGTGCACAGTCTTGTATGAGCTGTGAGTGTCCTGTGCACAGTCTTGTACTGAGCTGTGTGTCCTGTGCACAGTCTTGTAGCTGAGCTGTGAAGTGTCACTGGTGCATCAAGTCTTGTACTGAGCTGTGTGTCCTGTGACAGTCTTGTACTGAGCTGTGTGTCCTGTGCACAGTCTTGTACTGAGCTGTGTGTCCTGTGCACAGTCTTGTACTGAGCTGTGTGTCCTGTGCACAGTCTTGTACTGAGCTGTGTGTCCTGTGCACAGTCTTGTACTGAGCTGTGTGTCCTGTGCACAGTCTTGTACTGAGCTGTGTGTCCTGTGCACAGTCTTGTACTGAGCTGTGTGTCCTGTGCACAGTCTTGTACTGAGCTGTGTGTCCTGTGCAAATCTTGTTGAGCTGTTTTCCTGGCACATCTTGTACTGAGTTTTTGTCCTTGGCCCGTCTTTTAGAGCTTTTTGTCCCGGGCACTCTTTATGAGCGTTGTCCTGTGCACAGTCTTGTACTGAGTGTTTTCCTGTGCCCCAAATCTTGCTGAGCTGTGGTCCTGTACAGTTGATTTATGTCCTTCAAATCTTTATGGCGTGGGGTCCCCGTGCAAGTTTGTATGACTTTTTGTCCCGTGACATCTTTACGAGCTGGGTTTTCCTGTTTCACAGTTTGAAGACTGTGGGGCCTGTCCAGTTTGTATGGTGGGTCCTTGCACAGTCTTGTACTGACGTTGGGGCTGTGCACAGTTGTCTGGCGTTTTTCCTGTCACTCTTGTCTGAGCTTTGGGT
>JARQOD010013867.1:0-13296 GCA_033576555.1 Oophaga sylvatica
CTGCAATTGTGCTCATTTTGTATTTGCACTTTTGCTCTGTTGCTTTGTCACTTTTTATTTGCTGAATTGCTGTGTGTTACACCAGAGATCTGATTTAGGTGGCAGAGATCGTGTGATCTCAGGTTTTTTGTTGATCAGAAGTGTTGGTATTTTTTTCAGGGTTTTTTTGGGTTGCAGTCAGAATTCTTTCCTATGCTTTTCTATCTAGACAGATTGGGCCCCAGCGTTTGCTCATTCTATTTTCTGTCTGTGTCCGTATTTTCTTCTTGTCTAACCGCCATTACATGTTTGGGGGCTTCCTATTTCTTTGGGGGTTCTGCTCCGGGGCAGATAGCTTTCATCTTTCTGCATTTGGGTGTAGTTTTCTCTCCGGCTGTGACGAGGAGTCTTGTATCACCATAGGTACACTCCACGGCTACTTGTAGTGTGGCGGTTAGTTTAGGGTACTGCAATCCAATAGTTTCCAGCCTCTCTGGTGTATTACTACTTTTGCTATTTTTGCAATTTCTCCTCAGCTACCGAAACATAACAGTGGGCGTAACCATGGATACCTAAGTACTGTAAGGCCCTGTATATGAGTTCAGTGACATATCTAATAAGGAGAGGAGCTCTCCCTGGTGGCGAGTTAAGGCATAAGCTTTTTTGAACGTTAGCCTCTGAGGCAACACTGTGAGGCAACACTATGAGGCAACATTGTGAGGCAACACTGAGGCAACAGTGTGAGACAACATTGCAAAGATGGATCAAATTGAGTGCGCTGCACGTAGAGAAGCGAGTCACATACAGATATGTAACCTGTGTCTTAATGAAACAGAAGACTAGCAAGAGAAACAAATTGTCATGTATAGTGTACAGTTCCTATAGCGTTTTGTGCTTGGGTGCGAGGAAAACACATGAGACATAGGTTGATATGAAATGACTTGTATTACTTCATACAAGCATGCAGAAAAGGTCACACAGTTTGCAGGAACAGAGGCAGGAGAACACAGCAGGCCAGAGTAACTTCAAGCTCTACAATAACTCTCCAAGCAGGTTCAGGATCTCTTCTCTGTACCGTAATTCCTCTGCAAACATGGATTCACCAGACAGCAGGTTTCCAAAGTCCAAAAGTGTTCCAAAGTTCCTCAGTAGGAAATAGCTGGAGTCCAAAATCCTAGGTTTCCAGGAGTCAGGTCACAGGCTGACTGAGGCTTGATTCAGGAGCACTGATTGTTCAGCTGAGGCTGCTTAAGAAGCAAGAGGGAGAGAATCAGGGCGGGAACATGAAAACTGGAAACTCCATATTAACTGAGGGCAAGAGCTGCAGAAAGACAGAAAGCAAAATGGCCGACGGAAAACTGAGTTTCAAGGAACATGTCAAAAGAGACAAAGAACCTTACATTACTCCCCCCTTAAGGACAACCTCCGGTTGACCTCAGACCAGGCTTGTCAGGGTACCTCTGATGAAACTGGCGGAGCAGGCGAGGAGCATTTACATTATTGACTGGTTCCCATGAGTTGTCCTCAACTGGGTAGCCCTGCCATTTAATCAAATATTGCAACTGATTTCTGTACAACCTGGAATCTAGAATCCTTTCCACCATAAATTCTTCCTGACCATCGACCAGCACTGGGTCAGGGCAAGGAGAAGAGCGTCCAGGAAACGTATTGGGTGTTGCAGCCTTTAGTAGGGATACATGAAAGACAGGGTGGATTCTCATAGTTCTGGGCAGTTGAAGACAACAAGCAACAGCACTTATAATCTTACTGATCTTATAAGGTCCAATGTACTTTTGTCCCAATTTAGACGATGGAATCTTTATTTTAATATTTCTGGTTGACAGCCAGACCAAATCTCCTACGTAATGTATGTAGTACAGTTCATATAGCGTCTTGTGCTTGGGTGCGATGAAAACACAGGAGTCACAGGTTTGATATAGAAAAGTCCTGTATTACTTCATACAAGTTGGCAGAAATAGTCACACAGTTTGCAGACACAGAAACAGGAGACACAGCAGGCCAGAGTAATCCAAGCTCAGCAATCACTCTCCAATACAGATTCAGGATCTTCTTCTCTGTTACCGTAAGTCCATGCAAACGTGGGTCTTTCAAAGAGCAGGGTTCAGAGTCCACAAGTGCTTCAGAGTTCCTCAGTAGGAATAGCTGGAGTACAAGGTCCAAGGCTTACAGGAGTCAAGTCACAGGTTCACTGCAGGCTAGATTCTGAAGCACTGATTGCTCAGCTGTGGCTGCTTAAGAAGCAAAGGAGAGAATCAGGGCGGGAACATGCAAGCCGGAAACTCCATTTTGACTGAGGGCAAGATAGCTGCAGCAAGACAGAAAGTAAAATGGCTGACGAACAAACTGAGTTTCAGGAATATATACATAGAACCTTACATTACTCCCCCCTTAAGGACAACCTCCGGATGACCTCAGACCAGGCTTGTGTGGGTACCTCTGATGAAACTGACGGAGCAAGCGAGGAGCATTAACGTTATTGACCGGTTCCCATGAGTTGTCCTCCACTGGGTAGCCCTGCCATTTAATCAGATATTGTAACTGATTTCTATACAACCTGGAATCTAAAATCCTTTCCACCACAAATTCTTCCTGACCATCGACTAGCACTGGGTCAGGGCAAGGAGAGGAACGTCCAGGAAACGTATTGGGTGTCGCAGCCTTTAGTAGGGATACATGAAAGACAGGGTGGATTCTCATAGTTCTGGGCAGTTGAAGACGACAAGCAACGGCACTTATAATTTTACTGATTTTATAGGGTCCAATGTACTTATGTCCCAACTTAGACGATGGAATCCTTAACTTAAGATTTCTGGTTGACAGCCAGACCAAGTCTCCTACCTTGAAAGCTGGTGCAGGTTTACGAAATTTATCTGCTGCTTTCTTGTACCTTTCTTGAGCCGATTCCAGATTTTCCTTTAGAAGATCCATATTCTTCTGTAAAGACGTGATTCTTTCAGCCACTGCTGGTAAAGGCGTTTCTATGGGAAATCGTGGTAGAATGTTAGGATGATAACCTAGATTAGAGTAAAAAGGAGACTGTTTAGTGGAGGCACTCTGAGAGTTGTTATACGAGAACTCAGCTAATGGAAGTAGATCCACCCAATCATCCTGTAGGTGGCAGATAAAGCAGCGGAGATACTGCTCCAGGTTTGATTGGTTCGTTCGGTCTGTCCATTAGTCTGGGGATGAAAAGCAGAAGAAAGGTTTACTTTAATGTCCAATGCTGCACAGAAATTTTGCCAAAACCTAGAAGTGAATTGCACCCCTCGATCCGAAATAACCTCATCCGGTACTCCATGTAAGCGAAACACATCTTTAATCATCAAATCTGATGTCTGTTTTGCAGTGGGTAAGCCGACACAAGGGATAAAATGAGCTGCCTTTGTTAGACGGTCAACCACCACTAGAATGGTGTTCTTCCCCTGAGAGGTTGGTAACTCCACAATGAAGTCCATAGAAATGGATCCCCACGGCGGGACGGGGTGGGAAGAGGCTGTAACAGACCAGTTGGTGAGGAGCGAGGTGTTTTGCATCTTGCACAGACCTCACATGAAGTGACATAATTCAAAACATCCTTCCTGCAAGTGGGCCACCAAAAGAAACGAGAAAGAAATTCCTGTGTCTTTAGAATTCCTCTATGCCCAGCTATCTTGGAATCGTGAATGAGTTGCAATACTCTTAATCTGACTGTTTCAGGAATATACAGACGTTGTCCCTGAATCCACACACCATTCTTAAAGACAAGACTTACGTCCCTTGGGGGTTGTGCCAAAAAGGAATCCGCATGGTATGCTTCCTTGATGTCCTTAAGTAGGTCTTGATTATGAATTACTCCTAGGAATCTAGAGTCAGGAAGAATAGTCTTAGGAGGAGTAATTGGACGTGTCTCTGCTGAGTAAATCCTAGAGAGTGCATCAGCCTTTCCATTGCGCGATCCTGGTCTATAAGAGATGATAAAATTAAATTGGTTTAAGAAAAGATTCCAGCGAGCCTGGCGAGGAGTCAGGCACTTAGCCGACCTGATAAACTCAAGGTTACGATGGTCTGTCAGGACGACTATTTGCTGTGCAGCTCCCTGAAGAAGGTGTCTCCATTCTTTGAAGGCGGCAATAATGGCCAACAACTCTCTATTGCCCACATCGTAGTTCCTCTCAGCCGAAGACAACTGCTGGGAAAAGAAGGCACAGGGATGCAAGACATTCTTCTCACCTGTTCTCTGAGAGAGTATAGCTCCAACGGCACAGTCTGAAGCATCCACCTCTATTATGAAGGCAAGCTCGGGGTTGGGATGTACTAGGATAGGTGCAGTGGTAAATTTATCTTTTAGACGGGAAAATGCTTCCTGGGCTTGGGGAGTCCAGGAAAACCTAGACTCTTTCCGGGTAAGTTGAGTGATAGGTGACACTACCTCAGAGAAATTTCTAATGAAACGTCTATAAAAATTGGCAAACCCGATGAAGCGCTGTACCTCCTTCACATTTCTAGGACTTGGCCAATCCTTGATGGCTTGGGTTTTGCTTCCATCCATACTAATTCCTTGTGTAGACAGTACATACCCCAGAAATTGAATTTCGGTCCTATGGAATTCACACTTTTCAAGTTTGATGTAAAGATGATTTTGTCTTAGACGTTCCAAGACCATTCTCACATGTCCATGATGTTCCTCTGTGGAGTTAGAAAAAATTAGAATATCATCCAAATAAATTACCACGAATGTATCTAGGAGATCCCTGAAGATGTCATTCACCAAGTGTTGGAAAGTGGCTGGGGCGGTACTCAGACCAAAAGGCATAACTAGATATTCAAAGTGTCCATAGCGTGACCTGAATGCAGTCTTCCATTCATCCCCAGGTCTAATACGGACTAAGTTATAGGCCCCACGAAGATCTAGTTTAGAAAAAATTTTGGCATGTCGCACTCTCTCCAATAACTCAGGGATTAAAGGCAATGGATAACGGTTTCTAATAGTAACCTTATTGAGTTCCCTATAGTCTACGCATGGTCTCAGAGATCCATCTTTCTTCTTTACAAAGAAGATGGGTGCACCTGCAGGAGATGAAGAGGGGCGTATGAAGCCCTTGGCTAGATTTTCATCTATGTAATCCTTTAAAGCCTTTAGCTCGGGCCCCGCCAGGGGGTAGATCTTACCAAAAGGTATCTCTGCTCCAGGCAATAATTCAATTGGACAATCATATGGACGGTGAGGAGGAAGCTGGTCAGCGTTCTTCTTGTCACATAAATCCACATAGTCCTGGTATACAGCTGGTAGTTCAGGGACTGACATGATTCCTTTAGGAACAGAGCAAGCTGAAACTTTTGGACTCATCTGTTTCTCTGGAAAGTGTAATTCCTTGGTCTCCCAGTTAATGGTAGGATTCTGAGCCTGCAGCCATGGTAGCCCTAGAATAATGGAAAGTGGGGAGAAGAGATAAGCATAAAGGACAGTTTCTCTTGATGATCTTTACCCATAAGAACCCTCAAAGGCTCTGTTTCCTGATCCACTGGTCCAGAGGTCAGCAGGGAGCCATCCACAGTTTCCATCTGTACTGGAGTAGCCTTCTTCACTGAACGTATTCCCTGTTTCAGAGCAAAGGAGACATCCATAAAATTTCCACTTGCCCCTGAGTCGATCATAGCAGAGCTAGACACCCAAGCTGAGTCAACCCAGAGTTTGATGGAAAGAAAGCAATGAGAATTGTTTTTCTTACAACTCAGCTGGGACACCGCTGAGGAAACTTGAAAAATGGCAGCGTTTACACAGTCAACGTCCTCAGAGGTAACGGAGTTTAAGTCCGAGAAATCAAGATCTGTTGCTGCAGATCTCTCTGGAGCCTGAGGCTCGGACCTGACAGATCCCCTCTCGCAACACTCACAATGAATGAGTGCTGCAGTAGTCTTACGAGAACGGCTGGGGCAGTTTATAATGAAGTGCCCTGACTTACCACAATAGAAACATAGATTCTCCTTAAAACGATGTTCCTTGCGTGCATCACTAACCCGTCGTTGTAAAGAGTCTACCTGCATGGGTTCAGGTTCAGGTTCCCGTGTAATCCTACTCAAAGGTTCCTTAGCTGGAGAGGAAGGTAGGAAAAGGTTAGTACGATTGCTTTCGAACCATCTCTCTTGCCTGCGTTCAGTCAGACGAGTATCAATACGGATGCAGTAGTTAATAAAGTCACCTAACGCAGTGGGAGGGTCGGCACGAGCAAGTTCATCCTTAATCAGTGGAGATAACCCCTTTCGAAAAATAGATTTTTTGGCGGAACTGTCCCAGGTGGTATCAAGGGCCCATCTCCTGAAATCCAAGGCATATTCAGCTACCGAGTGCTTACCTTGGCGCAAAGCTAACATGGCTGCTTCAGCTGTTGCACCTCGATTGGGGTCATCAAACACCTGCCCCATGGCTGAAATAAAATCATCAAGGTGATTCAAACAATCATCCTCAGTCTCAATCAGAGGGTTTGCCCACATTAAAGCCTTGTTGGTAAGCAACATAATTATAGTAAGCACCTTAGATCGTTCAGTGGGAAATTGTGAAGGATGTGCAGAAAAAAAAAGATTGCATTGATTAATAAATCCCCTGAATTTCTCACGTTCACCGCCAAAACGAAAAGGGGGCAACTTGGGAATCCCAGCACTCGGGCTACGGCAGGAGCCTGGACTCGCCCCTCTAGAACCTCAATCCTGGCTCGCAAATCCTGGGTAGTCTGTCCAACCACTTGCAAATTGTGATTATTGAGGTCCTGTAGATTTGTAAAACGGGTCTTTATATTCTGCAAATCTGCAAGGATATTATCAGTCACTCCGCAAAGTTCCTTTATGCGGGCCTCCATTTTCCAGATCTTTTAAGACAGGATTACTGGAAGAAGAGGAGAGAAAAAAAACAATAGTGTTCACCTGTGGCAACACTGCAGAGAGAAAAAAAAATTAAGGGAACTGCTCACCTGGAATGGTTGTGAGAAGTCACAACCACTATCATCACAGAAAGTTTCAACCAGACATCTGATATCCAGAGTTACAGCAGACAAAAAAGAGAAAAGAAAGGAAAAAAAAAAAAACAATAGTGTTTACCTGTGGTAACACTGCAAAAAGAAAAAACTTAAGGGAATTGCTCACCTGGAATGGTTGTGAGAAGTCACAACCACTGTCATCACAGAAAGTACAACCGGACGTCTGATATCCACAGTACAGCAGACACAGCCTTCCAGACCCAGCAGACACTAACGTTTTGGCTTCAGAATCTTGTAATGTATGTAGTACAGTTCATATAGCGTCTTGTGCTTGGGTGCGATGAAAACACAGGAGTCACAGGTTTGATATAGAAAAGTCCTGTATTACTTCATACAAGTTGGCAGAAATAGTCACACAGTTTGCAGACACAGAAACAGGAGACACAGCAGGCCAGAGTAATCCAAGCTCAGCAATCACTCTCCAATACAGATTCAGGATCTTCTTCTCTGTTACCGTAAGTCCATGCAAACGTGGGTCTTTCAAAGAGCAGGGTTCAGAGTCCACAAGTGCTTCAGAGTTCCTCAGTAGGAATAGCTGGAGTACAAGGTCCAAGGCTTACAGGAGTCAAGTCACAGGTTCACTGCAGGCTAGATTCTGAAGCACTGATTGCTCAGCTGTGGCTGCTTAAGAAGCAAAGGAGAGAATCAGGGCGGGAACATGCAAGCCGGAAACTCCATTTTGACTGAGGGCAAGATAGCTGCAGCAAGACAGAAAGTAAAATGGCTGACGAACAAACTGAGTTTCAGGAATATATACATAGAACCTTACACCTACCTTGAAAGCTGGTGCAGTTTACGAAATTTATCTGCTGCTTTCTTGTACCTTCCTGAGCCAATTCTAGATTTTCCTTAGAAGATCATATTCTTTTGTAAAGAAGTGATTCTTTCAGCCACTGCCGGCAAGGGCGTATCTATGGAATCGAGGAAGAATTTAGGATGATAACCTAGATTGGAGTAAAAAGGAGACTGCTTAGTGGAGGCGCTCTGAGAGTTATTATAAGAGAACTCAGCCAGTGGAAGTAGATCCACCCAATCATCTTGTAGGTGGCAGATAAAGCAGCGGAGATACTGCTCCAGGGTCTGATTGGTTCGTTCTGTCTGTCCATTAGTCTGGGGATGAAAAGCAGAAGAAAGGTTTACTTTAATGTCCAATGCGGCACAGAAATTTTGCCAAAACCTTGAAGTGAATTGCACCCCTCTATCCGAAATGACCTCATCCGGTACTCCATGTAAGCGAAACACATTCTTAATCATCAAGTCTGATGTCTGTTTTGCAGTGGGTAAGCCGACACAAGGGATAAAATGAGCTGCCTTTGTTAGACGATCAACCACCACTAGAATGGTGTTCTTCCCTTGAGAGGTTGGTAACTCCACAATGAAGTCCATAGAAATGGATCCCCACGGGCGGGACGGGGTGGGAAGAGGTTGTAACAGACCAGTTGGTGAGGAGCGAGGTGTTTTGCATCTTGCACAGACTTCACATGAAGTGACATAGTTTAAAACATCTTTCCTGTAAGTGGGCCACCAAAAGAAACGAGAAAGAAATTCTTGTGTCTTTAGAATTCCCCTATGCCCGGCTATCTTGGAATCGTGGATGAGTTGCAATACTCTCAATCTGACTGTTTCAGGTATATACAGACGTTGTCCCTGAATCCACACACCATTCTTAAAGACAAGACTTACGTCCCTTGGGGGTTGAGCCAACAAAGAATCCGCATGGTATGCTTCCTTGATGTCCTTAAGTAGGTCTTGATTATGAATCACTCCAGGAATCTAGAGTCAGGAAGAATAGTCTTAGGAGGAGTAAGTGGACGTGTCTCTGCTGAATGAATCCTAGAGAGTGCATCAGCCTTTCCATTGCGCGATCCTGGTCTATAAGAAATTACAAAATTAAATTGGTTTAGGAAAAGATTCCAGCGAGCCTGGCGAGGAGTCAGGCACTTAGCCGACCTGATAAATTCAAGGTTACGATGGTCTGTCAGGACGACTATTTGCTGTGCAGCTCCCTGAAGAAGGTGTCTCCATTCCTTGAAGGCGGCAATAATGGCCAACAATTCTCTATTGCCACATCGTAGTTCCTCTCAGCCGAAGACAACTGCTGGGAAAAGAAGGCACAGGGATGCAAGACATTCTTCTAAACTGTTCTCTGAGAGAGTATAGCTCCAACGGCACAGTCTGAAGCATCCACCTCTATTATGAAGGCAAGCTCGGGGTTGGGATGTACTAAGATAGGTGCGGTGGTAAATTTATCCTTTAAACAGGAAAATGCTTCCTGAGCTTGCGGGGTCCAGGAGAACCTAGACTGTTTCCGGGTAAGTTGGGTTATAGGTGACACTACCTCAGAGAAATTCCTAATGAAACGTCTATAGAAGTTGGCAAACCCGATGAAGCGCTGCACCTCCTTCACATTTCTAGGAATTGGCCAATCCTTGATGGCTTGGGTCTTGCTTCCATCCATACTAATCCCTTGCGTAGATAGTACATACCCCAGAAATTGAATTTCGGTCCTATGGAATTCACACTTTTCAAGTTTGATGTAGAGATGGTTTTGTCTTAGGCGTTCTAAGACCATTCTCACATGTCCATGATGTTCCTCTGTGGAGTTAGAAAAAATTAGAATATCATCCAGATAAATCACCACAAATGTATCTAGGAGATCCCTGAAGATGTCATTCACCAAGTGTTGGAAAGTGGCTGGGGCGGTACTCAGACCAAAAGGCATAACTAGATATTCGAAGTGTCCATAGCGTGACCTGAATGCAGTCTTCCATTCATCCCCAGGTCTAATACGGACCAAGTTATAGGCCCCACGGAGATCCAGTTTAGAGAAAATTTTGGCGTGCCGCACTCTCTCCAACAACTCAAGGATTAAAGGCAATGGATAACGGTTTCTAATAGTAACCTTATTGAGTTCCCTATAGTCTATGCAGGGTCTCAGAGATCCATCTTTCTTCTTCACAAAGAAGATGGGTGCACCTGCGGGAGATAAAGAGGGGCGTATGAAGCCTTTGGCTAGATTTTCATCTATGTAGTCCTTCAAAGCTTTTAGCTCGGGCCCCGCTAGGGGGTAGATCTTACCAAAAGGTATCTCGGCTCCAGGCAATAATTCGATTGGACAATCATATGGACGGTGAGGAGGAAGCTGATCAGCGTTCTTCTTGTCACATAAATCCACATAGTCCTGGTATACAGCTGGTAGTTCAGGGACTGACATGGTTTCCCTTTTGGAACAGAGCAAGCTGAAACTCCTTGACTCATCTGTTTCTCCGGAAAGTGTAATTCCTTGGTCTCCCAGTTAATCGTAGGATTCTGCGCCTGCAGCCATGGTAGCCCTAGAATAATGGGAAAGTGGGGAGAAGAGATAAGCATAAAAGACATTTTCTCCTGATGATCTTTACCCATAAGGACCCTCAAAGGCTCTGTTTCCTGATCCACTGGTCCAGAGGTCAGCAGGGAGCCATCCACAGTCTCCATCTGTACTGGAGTAGCCTTCTTCACTGAACGTATCCCCTGTTTCAGAGCAAAGGAGATATCCATAAAATTTCCACTTGCTCCTGAGTCGATCATAGCAGAGCTAGACACCCAGACTGAGTCCACCCAGAGTTTGATGGAAAGGAAGCAATGGATAATTATTTATTTTACAACTCAGCTGGGACACCGCTGAGGAAACTTGAAAAATTGCAGCGTTTATACCGTCATTGTCCCCAGAACTAACAGAGTTTAAGTCCGAAAAATCAAGATCTCTTGCAGCAGATCTCTCTGGAGTCTGAGGCTCGGACATGACAGAGCTCCTCTCGCAACACTCACAGTGAATGACTGCTGCAGTAGTCTTACGAGAACGGCTGGGGCAGTTTATAATGAAGTGCCCTGACTTACCACAGTAAAAACATAGATTTTCCTTTATACGATGTTCTTTGCGTGCATCACTAACCCGTCTTTGTAAAGAGTCCACCTGCATGGGTTCAGGTTCTGGTTCCCTTGTGATCCTACTCAAAGGTTCCTTAGCTGAGGAGGGAGGTAGGAAAAGGTTAGTGCGATTATTTTCGAACCATCTCTCTTGTCTGCGTTCAGTCAGACGAGCATCAATACGGATACAATAGTTAATAAAGTCACCTAACGCAGTGGGAGGGTCGGCACGAGCAAGTTCATCCTTAATCAGTGGAGACAACCCTTTCCGAAAAATAGACTTTTTGGCGGAAGTGTCCCAAGTGGTATCAAGAGCCCATCTCCTGAAATCCAAGGCATATTCGGCTACTGAACGCTTACCTTGGCGCAAAGTTAACATGGCTGCTTCAGCTGTTGCACCTCGATTGGGGTCATCAAACACCTGCCCCATGGCTGAAATAAAAGCATCAAGGTGATTCAAACAATCATCCTCAGTCTCAATCAGAGGGTTTGCCCACATCAAAGCCTTATTGGTAAGCAACATGATTATAGTAAGCACTTTGGATCGTTCAGTGGGAAATTGTGAAGCATGTGCAGAGAAAAATAGATTGCATTGGTTAATAAATCCCCTGAATTTCTCACGTTCACCGCCAAAACGAAAAGGAGGTAACTTGGGGGTCCAGAACTCGGGTTATGGCAGGAGCCTGGACTCGTTCCTCTAGAGCAGGGCTGGGCAAACTACGGCCCGCGGGCCACATCCGGCCCTTTGCCTGGGCCTGTCCGGCCCGCAGACAGGCTAGAAGGAATGCTCCAGCAGTAACAGCTCTCCGGGTAGCAAATCAGCATGTAGTGAGGAGTCTGAGGAGGTGGAGCGGCCATCGTAAAGACTGCATAAGGTTTCAGAGGGTTGTGGAGAGGAGTCGGAGCGGTCATGGAGCTGCCAGCATGAGAACATCAGAGGAGGGCAGACATGGTGCAGCCAGCATAACGATTCAGCGGACGGAGCTGTTCAAGGTCCTGAGCTTTGCTGTGTGCATCTGACCCGCGTAGAGATACGTAGAGACGCAGGTCAGATGACCAACGCACGCTGCCCTGGACTGTTTCTCCCAGTCCTGACCTGTCACAGTGAGTGCACCAGCCTCAGTACACCAACACTACACAAAGCTGTAGTTTTTTTAAAGGCATGTCCCAGGTAAGAATAGGGCAAGATGTTGGGCTTCATACACATGTGACATGTAGCGTGCACGGATCCACATGTGCTTGAGGCCTATATCTTTTATTACAAGTTAAAGGGGTTGTCCAGAGTTGGGATTAACGTTTGTAGTCACTCTGTGTGACATAGCGTTCTACATGTGAGTCCTCACATAGCGTTCTCTGAGCAATTCTCTAGGAGCGAGCAGGCAGTCACACAACTGCCAGCTCACAGGGAATCCTGACAATCCACACACAGTTACATTGAGTGACTGCAGACATGAGCCCCAAGCCTGGACAACCCCTTTAAATAAGGCACATGTATAGAAATAACATTCATAATGCATAATGTGTAAACGCTATTATTCTGCAGATAAAGGTTTAATCTGCAGGTTAATAGTGTTCTACAGCTGTTCAGCCGCATTGAAAGCTCAGCTATGGGAAGAAATGAGCTTTAATCCTCCCAGCAGCCTCAGGCTGAGACACAGCTACAGTCACCGCTCAGTACATAGTGAGTCGCGCCTGGAAGCATGTCCCGAGACTTTGACAGCTTGCTTTGCAGTGCATCAGTACACACCTGGCCGTACTTCTTCCATCTGCCGCTCATCATGTACTGAGCTGTGACTGAAGCCGCGTCTCTGACTGAATGTCAGATGCTGCCAGTAGGAACAAAGGTAATTTCTTTCCCGGTTGCTGGGCTGTCATTGTAACAGCTGAATGGCTTTCTAAGGCTTTGTGCACACGTTGCTGATTTTTCGCGTTTTTTCACGGCAAAAATGCTTAAAAAATGCATGAATTAAGCATCCTATTATTTAGAATGAATTCTGCAATTTTTGTTCACATGGTGCGTTTTTTTTCCGTGAAAAAAACGCATAGAGGAAAAACACGCAGCATGTTCATTAATTTCGCGTTAAATCTGCGTTTTTCCCTCTATATTATAGACCTAGAATGTTCAGGAAAATTTCGCCGTAAAAACGCGCAAAAACCGCATAAAAACGCATGCGTTTTTTTCGCTGGAAAAGTCCATTTTTACTCAGGAAATTTCTGCAAACATTCCTGAACGTGTGCACTTAGGCTAAGGGTATGTTTCCCCATTCAGGAAATGCTGCGGATTGGACGCTGAGTACAGCCGCAGCGTCCAAATGTTACAGCATAGTGGAGGGGATTTTATGAAATCCCATATCCACTATGCGCTCAAACACGCAGGTGG
>JARQOD010013868.1:0-13293 GCA_033576555.1 Oophaga sylvatica
AGGGGCGGTTTCTCTGCTGCGGACCTCTCCCATCAGGAGTTCCATCTGTCTTTGCTGCTGCTTAATCTGTTGTATTAGGAGTTTATAAGTCTCCTGCTGTACCTGGTGCTGTTGGCCCAGGATCAGGTTCTTGAGTAGCTCGTCCATTTTGTCCGACCGCTGTTTCATTTCCATAGCTGCCTTAACCCAAGACATACGATTTGTCTACCACTGCTACACATGTTCCTGGAACGTTTGCCCGCATCCAAAACACCACTAGTGGTAGGTCGGCTCACTTAGCTGCTCCTTGAGGTAGACACAGGCACACGTGGGTTAAAGTCTCTGGGTGGTTTATTGTATCAAACACCAAAATGGTAACAAAAAAAACAGCCTTTCTGGCTCAAAGGGAAATAAAAAGTTCATAAGCAGTCCTGCCCAGCACTTCTGGGCCAACACATATGGCAGCTCCCACAGGAGCGTCAGCCTAGGTCTTTGCTTGCCTCTACACAACACAGACCAAAGAAAAAAAAAACTGTCTGGACATTTATTTCCCCAGCCACACTCTTGAGGTGGAGATATGGTGAGTAGGCGTCCCACCCATCTATTACCTACTCACCTAAAAACCCACCCATAACATGGCCGCTTAACTCCTTCAGCACATATGCTGAAAATAAACTTATGGGTTTCTAGATCATGGAGGAAAGCAGTCTACATGACACATATCTCCCCTAACATATCGTGCCATTGACCCTGTCAAAGCTATTTAATAATATGTTCACTGATCTTTCCTGGTATAGAAGTAAGGCTCACTGGCCTGTAATTTCCTGGCTCCGTCTTTTCCTTTTTTGAAGATAGGGACAACATTTGCCCTTCACCAATCTTCTGGGACTTCTCCTGTACTCCAGGATAAAATATTCTGGCTAGTGGTTCAGCAATTTCCTCTGGTATCTCTTTCAGTACACTAGGATGTAATTCATCTGGACCAAGAGATGTAAATTCATGTAAATTAGCTAAGTCTTCCCTTATCATTTCTCGGTTTATGGATAGTGTGGATTCTTTTATTTCCTTCGATGGCACTGTATCAGTTGATGTTAGAGAAAACCAGATGTAAAATAGGAATTTAAAAGTTCGTCTTCTCAACATCATTATTGACAACTTCACCCTTTTCAACCTGTAAAAAAAAACAATAGCATCTTTGACATGCCCCCAAAATCCTTTTTTACTGCTTTTGGTCTCCCTTGCAAGCCTCACTTCATTACTGGCTTTAGCTCTCCTAACTCTTGACCTGCATCCTCTGCAAACAGCATTAGATTCTTCTTTAGATATGCCCCCCTCTTTCCAATTAATATACATGTTTTTTTTCCTCTTTAACAAGTGATTAAGTTCTGTGTTCATCCATCCTGGTATCTTTAAATGCTTCCAATTCTTCCTTCTTTTCGGGACAGTTATCAACGGTGCGGTGAGAATTTCATTTAGCATAATCTCCCATCCTTCTTGGACTTTTCTGTCCTTTAGAACGTGCAGCCACTCAAACTTTCCTACCCTCTTTCTGAGTCTATTAAAATTTGCCTTTCTGAAATCCAACGAGAAAGTTTGAGTCTTTGAAGATCTTCTTCTTTTGTATTCCAAAATTCAAGGATAGAATGATCGTTGCCTCCTGAACTCCCAACCACCTTTACTTCCCTCAACCATTTCCACCCTGTTGGTAAGAATTAGGTCCAAGATTGCAGATCCTCTTGTTCTCTCGTGTACCTTTCGAAAGATAAAGTTGTCAGCAAGGGAAGATAAGAATTTAGAAGAATTTTCTGGACCCATTACTTTTGCCTGAAAGAGATAGAGATCATGGGAGATTTTAACTATGTCTTACTTTTTTGAGAACAGATACATCTGATGTAAACGATATATCCATACCTTCATTCTGTCCAGAGGTATTATAGTAAATACCTACAATAGTGTCCTTTCTGTTCTTCTCTCCTTGTATTCTTACCCAAACAGTTTCTACAGAGCTACCATTCTCTGAAGATTGGATCTCTGAGGAGATATATGCTTTCCTAACAAACAATGCAACATTCTCCTTCCTTCTTGTTAATTATGTTTCTAATAAATAAGTTGTAGCCTTCAAGGTTTATATTCCATCATGTGTATCATCCCATCAAGTTTCAGTAACATGCCTATGACATCATATATCTCTTCCTGTGTTGGCAGCTCCAGTTCTCCTTGCTGGTTTCCCATGTTCTGTGCATTTGTATAGAGACAAATTTTAGTTTGCAGTTGGCTGCTCTTGCTCCTCTATTTTCAGAGTTTGTTGTTCTTTTTTTTTTTTATTTCCACTTACAATAGCAGTTTCTCAAAATAATTAACTATCTGCATATTGTTTTCTGCCCGTCTATTTCCCATCCCATATTGCTCTAGTTTAAAGCTCTCCTGATGAGTGTAGAAAGGCATTTACCAAATACGTGTTTTCATAAGATGCAATCTGTGAAGAACTGAGGTTGTGGGTTGTAATAATCAACTAGGCAAGATAAAGCCACTCGCTTTACTTCTTCTGTCCATGTTATACAGAAAATCCAGGTAGATGGCCAAAATACAATGTCCTCACATCACAAATTCTCAACCTGGAATCGGTAGTTCCATTACCCCAGTACCAAGTGATATTTACCCATTGTCTCCCAACTTTTGGTATCTCCAGCCGGTATAGTGTGCAGTCACAGCCTATGTTCCTCCAGATGATGGATATCATGACTGTAGCTCATGGAAACCTCTCCAGCCAACAATCGATCTCCAAAGTCCATAGGCCATCCATCCATTAGTCATCCTCGATCCTCTTCCTTCGAACTCACTCTCCCAAGTGCCTGATTAACTATGTGGCTTCTTTTCCTCCCTCCCCCTTAAACATTTGCTTTAAGCTCAAAGAATTAAGCATATTCCATAAGTCCATCACCTGGGACTGAATGTGAGACCCTGTGGTGATGGCTTCCCTGGGTCTACAATCCCAATGGAATACTAGAGTTCCTTCATTACTACTCTTGGGTTTGGCCTTATGTACGGATAAGATCCAGCGTGCTCGTTTTCCTCTGCTTACTGTCACAGAACGGAAACTTTGATTCCTGAGGATAAACTAACGAGCAAGAAAATCTCTAATAAAATACAATAATATTGACGTAACCAATGCTCCATAAAGTTCAGCAATCCGTAGAGCTGTGGACTCCACTCTACGTCCAATAGTATTTAGTAAGTGGCCAACTCCTCATACATCCCATCTCTAGCAAGGAGTCCATCATAGAATTCACTTTATGGTCAAGAAACCCAAAACGTTGCTCACGGCACCATCGACCTAGCTAGTTATTCACCTGTAGAATCCAGTTCAATCTCATAGGTCAATTTCCAACCACGAGGAGGATGTATGAGAGGACGACCTGCGCTTCCAGTTCCTTCACTTTCTGACCTAGGTCTTCAAAGTCTGTCTACATGTACATAGAAAGGTGCTTCTCTTCAAACCTTCTGAATAGTTATTTCTACTGTCATTAGCTTCTGCAAGACACTGATAAATTCTTATCTTGTAATACAAGAGAACATGTAGTGCACCCCCCGCAGGACCCCACCACAATCCTCTCCAGACCCCTATATACGAGAACATGTAGTGCACCCCCGCAGGGCCCCACCACAATCCTCTCCAGACCCCTATATACAAGTACATGTAGTGCACCCCCACCACAATTTCCTCCAGACCCCTATTTACAAGTACATGTAGTGCACCCCACAGGGCCCCACCACAATCCTCTCCAGACCCCTGTATACGAGCACATGTAGTGCACCCCTGCAGGGCCGCCACCACAATCCTCTCCTGACCCCTATATACAAGAACATGTAGTGCACCCCCACCACAATTTCCTCCAGACCCCTATTTACAAGTACATGTAGTGCACCCCCACAGGGCCCCACCACAATCCTCTCCAGACCCCTATATACAAGTACATGTAGTGCACCCCCGCAGGGCTCCCACCACAATCCTCTCCAGACCCCTATATACAAGTACATGTAGTGCACCCCCGCAGGGCCCCACCACAATTCCTTCCAGTCCCCTATATACAAGTACATGTAGAGCACCCCCGCAGGGCCCCCACCACAATCCTCTCCAGACCACTATATACAAGTACATGTAGTGCACCCCCGCAGGGCCCCACCACAATCCTCTCCAGACCCCTATATACAAGTACATGTAGTGCACCCTCGCAAGGCCCCCACCACAATTCCCTCCAGACCACTATATAGAAGTACATGTAGTGCACCCCCGCAGGGCCCACCACAATCCTCTCCAGACCCCTATATACAAGTACATGTAGTGCACCCCGCAGGGCCCCACCACAATCCTCTCCAGACCACTATATACAAGTACATGTAGTGCACCCCGCAGGGCCCCACCACAATTCCTTCCAGTCCCCTATATACAAGTACATGTAGAGCACCCCCGCAGGGACCCCACCACAATCCTCTCCAGACCACTATATACAAGTACATGTAGTGCACCCCCGCAGGGCCCCACCACAATCCTCTCCAGACCCCTATATACAAGTACATGTAGTGCACCCTCGCAGGGCCCCCACCACAATTCCCTCCAGACCACTATATACAAGTACATGTAGTGCACCCCCGCAGGGCCCCACCACAATCCTCTCCAGACCCCTATATACAAGTACATGTAGTGCACCCCCGCAGGGCCCCACCACAATCCTCTCCAGACCCCTATATACAATTACATGTAGTGCACCCCCGCAGGGCCCCCACCACAATCCTCTCCAGACCCCTATATACAAGTACATGAAGTGCACCCCCGCAGGGCCGCCACCACAATCCTCTCCAGACTCCTATATACAAGTACATGTAGTGCACCCCCGCAGGGCCGCCACCACAATTCCCTCCAAACCCCTATACACAAGTACATGTAGTGCACCCCCGCAGGGCCCCCACCACAATCCTCTCCAGACCCCTATATACAAGTACATGTAGTGCACCCCCGCAGGGCCCCACCACAATCCTCTCCAGACCCCTATATACAAGTACATGTAGTGCACCCTCGCAGGGCCCCACCACAATTCCCTCCAGACCCCTATATACAAGTACATGTAGTGCACCCCCGCAAGGCCACCACCACAATTCCTTCCAGTCCCCTATATACAAGTACATGTAGTGCACCCCTGCAGGGCCACCACCACAATCCTCTCCAGTCCCCTATATACAAGTAATTGTAGTGCACCCCCGCAGGGCCGCCACCACAATTCTCTCCAAACTCCTATATACAAGTACATGTAGTGCACCCCCGCAGGGCCACCACCACAATCCTCTCCAGACCCATATATACAAGTACATGTAGTGCACCCCCACAGGGCCCCACCACAATTCCCTCCAGACCCCTATATACAAGTACATGTAGTGCACCACCGCAGGGCCCCACCACAATCCTCTCCAGACCCCTATATACAAGTACATGTAGTGCACCCCCACAGGGCCCCACCACAATCCTCTCCAGACCCCTATATACAAGTACATGTAGTGCACCCTCGCAGGGCCCCATCACAATTCCTTCCAGTCCCCTATATACAAGTACATGTAGTGCACCCCCGCAGGGCCGCCACCACAATCCTCTCCAGTCCCCTATATACAAGTACATGTAGTGCACCCCCGCAGGGCCCCACCACAATTCCTTCCAGTCCCCTATATACAAGTACATGTAGTGCACCCCCGCAGGGCCGCCATCACAATCCTCTCCAGACCCCTATATACAAGTACATGTAGTGCACCCCCGCAGGGCCCCACCACAATTCCCTCCAGACCCCTATATACAAGTACATGTAGTGCACCCCCGCAGGGCCCCCATCACAATCCCCTCCAGACCACTATATACAAGTACATGTAGTGCACCCCCGCAGGGCCCCCACCACAATTCCTTCCAGTCCCTATATACAAGCACATGTAGTGCACCCCCGCAGGGCCCCACCACAATTCCTCCAGACCCCTATATACAAGTACATGTAGTGCACCCTCGCAGGGCCCCACCACAATTCCCTCCAGACCCCTATATACAAGTACATGTAGTGCACCCCCGCAGGGCCCCACCACAATCCTCTCCAGACCCCTATATACAAGTACATGTAGTGCACCCCCGCAGGGCCCCACCACAATTCCCTCCAGACCCCTATATACAAGTACATGTAGTGCACCCCCACAGGGCCCCACCACAATTCCC
Organism: Oophaga sylvatica; assembly: GCA_033576555.1. Classification (NCBI taxonomy): domain Eukaryota; kingdom Metazoa; phylum Chordata; class Amphibia; order Anura; family Dendrobatidae; genus Oophaga; species Oophaga sylvatica. Next base: position 6,224 of record JARQOD010013868.1, read on the forward strand.
TCCAGACCCCTATATACAAGTACATGTAGTGCACCCCCACAGGGCCCCACCACAATTCCCTCCAGACCCCAATATACAAGTACATGTAGTGCACCCCCACAGGGCCCCACCACAATTCCCTCCAGACCCTATATACACTGCTCAAAAAAATTAAGGGAACACTAACACATCCTAGATCTGAATGAATGAAATATTCTCATTGAATACTTTGCTCTGTACAAAGTTGAATGTGATGACAACAAAATACCACAAAAATCATCAATGGAAATCAAATTTATTAACCAATGGAGGCCTGGATTTGGAGAGACCCAGAAAATTATAGTGGAATATAATGTCCTTAAAACAAGTCAAAATGATGCTCAGTAGTGTGTGTGGCCTCCACGTGCCTGTATGATGTCTCTGTGCCAGTATGACTTCCCTACAACGCCTGGGAATGCTCCTGATGAGGTTGCGGATGTTCTCCTGAGGGATGTCCTCCCAGACCAGGACTAAAGCATCCGCCAACTCCTGGACAGTCTGTGGAGCAACGTGACGTTGGTGGATGGAGCGAGACATGATGTCCCAGATGTGCTCAATCGGATTCAGGTCTGGGGAACGGGCAGGCCAGTCCATAGCTTCAATGCCTTCATCTTGTAGGAACTGCTGACACACTCCAGCCACATGAGGTCTGGCATTGTCCTGCATTAGGAGGAACCCAGGGCCAACCGCACCAGCATATGGTCTCACAAGGTGTCTGAGGATCTCATCTCAGTACCTAATGGCAGTCAGGCTACCTCTGGCGAGCACATGGAGGACTGTGCAGCCCTCCAAAGAAATGCCACCCCACACCATTACTGACCCACTGCCAAACCGGTCATGCTGGAGGATGTTGCAGGCAGCAGATCGCTCTCCACGGCGTCCCCAGACTCTGTCACACGTGCTCAGACGTGCACCCGGCACCTCGGATTCGGTGTTGGCCGGTGAGATTTATTATGTTCAGCATTATGTCCTTTTATTAGGTATGATCTCATTACTTGGGATCTCTGTTTCTCCTGCCGTCACTGATCCTTGTAGATCTCAGACACGCGTTACTGATAGTATCTGTGATTATCGGAGCTGTATTATGGAGTGCACACTGCTCGCTCTCCACGGCGTCCCCAGACTCTGTCACACGTGCTCAGACGTGCACCCGGCACCTCGGATTCGGTGTTGGCCGGTGAGATTTATTATGTTCAGCATTATGTCCTTTTACTAGGTATGATCTCATTACTTGGGATCTCTGTTCTCCTGCCGTCACTGATCCTTGTAGATCTCAGACATGCGTTACTGAGAATATCTGTGATTATCGGAGCTGTATTATGGGGTGCACACTGCTCGCTCTCCACGGCGTCCCCAGACTCTGTCACACGTGCTCAGACGTGCACCCGGCACCTCGGATTCGGTGTTGGCCGGTGAGATTTATTATGATCAGCATTATGTCCTTTTACTAGGTATGATCTCATTACTTGGGATCTCTGTTCTCCTGCCGTCACTGATCCTTGTAGATCTCGGACATGCGTTACTGAGAATATCTGTGATTATCGGAGCTGTATTATGGGGTGCACACTGCCGCTCGCTCTCCACGGCGTCCCCAGACTCTGTCACACGTGCTCAGACGTGCACCCGGCACCTCGGATTCGGTGTTGGCCGGTGAGATTTATTATGTTCAGCATTATGTCCTTTTACTAGGTATGATCTCATTACTTGGGATCTCTGTTCTCCTGCCGTCACTGATCCTTGTAGATCTCAGACACGCGTTACTGATAGTATCTGTGATTATCGGAGCTGTATTATGGGGTGCACACTGCTCGCTCTCCACGGCGTCCCCAGACTCTGTCACACGTGCTCAGACGTGCACCCGGCACCTCGGATTCGGTGTTGGCCGGTGAGATTTATTATGTTCAGCATTATGTCCTTTTACTAGGTATGATCTCATTACTTGGGATCTCTGTTCTCCTGCCGTCACTGATCCTTGTAGATCTCAGACACGCGTTACTGATAGTATCTGTGATTATCGGAGCTGTATTATGGGGTGCACACTGCTCGCTCTCCACGGCGTCCCCAGACTCTGTCACACGGCACCTCGGATTCGGTGTTGGCCGGTGAGATTTATTATGTTCAGCATTATGTCCTTTTACTAGGTATGATCTCATTACTTGGGATCTCTGTTCTCCTGCCGTCACTGATCCTTGTAGATCTCAGACATGCGTTACTGAGAATATCTGTGATTATCGGAGCTGTATTATGGGGTGCACACTGCTCGCTCTCCACGGCGTCCCCAGACTCTGTCACACGTGCTCAGACGTGCACCCGGCACCTCGGATTCGGTGTTGGCCGGTGAGATTTATTATGATCAGCATTATGTCCTTTTACTAGGTATGATCTCATTACTTGGGATCTCTGTTCTCCTGCCGTCACTGATCCTTGTAGATCTCAGACATGCGTTACTGAGAATATCTGTGATTATCGGAGCTGTATTATGGGGTGCACACTGCTCGCTCTCCACGGCGTCCCCAGACTCTGTCACACGTGCTCAGACGTGCACCCGGCACCTCGGATTCGGTGTTGGCCGGTGAGATTTATTATGATCAGCATTATGTCCTTTTACTAGGTATGATCTCATTACTTGGGATCTCTGTTCTCCTGCCGTCACTGATCCTTGTAGATCTCGGACATGCGTTACTGAGAATATCTGTGATTATCGGAGCTGTATTATGGGGTGCACACTGCCGCTCGCTCTCCACGGCGTCCCCAGACTCTGTCACACGTGCTCAGACGTGCACCCGGCACCTCGGATTCGGTGTTGGCCGGTGAGATTTATTATGTTCAGCATTATGTCCTTTTACTAGGTATGATCTCATTACTTGGGATCTCTGTTCTCCTGCCGTCACTGATCCTTGTAGATCTCAGACATGCATTACTGAGAATATCTGTGATTATCAGAGCTGTATTATGGGGTGCACACTGCCGCTCGCTCTCCACGACGTCCCCAGACTCTGTCACACGTGCTCAGACGTGCACCCGGCACCTCGGATTCGGTGTTGGCCGGTGAGATTTATTATGTTCAGCATTATGTCCTTTTACTAGGTATGATCTCATTACTTGGGATCTCTGTTCTCCTGCCGTCACTGATCCTTGTAGATCTCAGACACGCGTTACTGAGAATATCTGTGATTATCGGAGCTGTATTATGGGTGCACACCGCTCGCTCTCCACGGCGTCCCCAGACTCTGTCACACGTGCTCAGACGTGCACCCGGCACCTCGGATTCGGTGTTGGCCGGTGAGATTTATTATGTTCAGCATTATGTCCTTTTACTAGGTATGATCTCATTACTTGGGATCTCTGTTCTCCTGCCGTCACTGATCCTTGTAGATCTCGGACACGCGTTACTGATAGTATCTGTGATTATCGGAGCTGTATTATGGGGCCGCTCGCTCCCCGCATCCTTTCCATGTCTATGTTTGTTCTCCATTATTTATTTGTTCTTCTATAATGAAGATTCACACTGAAGCTTTACTAAGAGTCGCTGCATCTTTTTCGCTTTTTCCTTTGTTCTAATGTAATTTGTGCGATTACTCCTGATTTTTCTAGTATTTTTTATGCAGATGTAAAACGCTTCATATATTCGCTATAACTATAATAATGACCTAACAATGGCGCAGAATTGATTGCTGATGTTTATATTGTTCAGCAGAGTACATGTAGTGCACGCCTTGCCAAGCCCTCACCACAATCCATTGCAGACCCCTACTTATGAGTACATGTGGTGAATACACCACAATCTCCTCCAGACCCCTCTATACAGTGGGTTCGGAAAGTATTCAGACCCCTTTACATTTTTCACTCTTTGTTTCATTGCAGCCATTTGGTAAATTCAATAAAGTTAATTTTTTCCCTCATTAATGTACACTCTGCTCCCATCTTTACTGAAAAAAACAGAAATGTAGAAATTTTTGCAAATTTATTAATAAAGAAAAACTGAAATATCACACGGTCATAAGTATTCAGACCCTTTGCTCAGACACTCATATTTACGTCACATGCCGTCCATTTTTTGTGATCCTCCTTGAGATGGTTCTACTCCTTCATTGGAGTCCAGCTGTGTGTAATTACACTGATAGGACTTGATTTGTAAAGGCGACACCTGTCTATATAAGACCTCACAGCTCACAGTGCATGGCACACCAAATGAGAATCATGAGGTCAAAGGAACTGGCCAAGGAGCTCAGAGACAGAATTGTGGCAAGGCACAGATCTGGCCAAGGTTACAAAAGAATTTCTGCAGCACTCAAGGTTCCTAAGAGCACAGTGGCCTCCATAATCCTTAAATGGAAGAAGTTTAGGACCACCAGAAGTCTTCCCAGACCTGTCCGTCCAGCCAAACTGAGCCATCGTGGGAGAAGAGCCTTGGTGAGAGAGGTAAAGAAGAACCCCACGATCACTGTGGCTGAGCTCTATAGATGCAGTAGAGAGATGGGAGAAAGTTCCACAAAGTCAACTATCACTGCAGCTCTCCACCAGTCGGGCCTTTATGGCAGAGTGGCCCCGACAGAAGCCTCTCCTCAGTGCCAGACATATGAAAGCCGCATAGAGTTTACTAAAAACACATGAAGGACTCCCAGACTATGAGAAATAAGATTCTCTGGTCTGATGAGACGAAGATAGAACTTTTTGGTGATAATTCTAAGCGGTATGTGTGGAGAAAACCAGGCACTGCTCATCACCTGCCCAATACAATCCCAACAGTGAAACATGGTGGAGGCAGCATCATGCTATGGGGGTGTTTATCAGCTGCAGGGACAGGACGACTGGTTGCCATTGAAGGAAACATGAATGCGGCCAAGTACAGAGATATCCTGGATGAAAACCTCTTCCAGAGTGCTCTGGACCTCAGACTTGGCCGAAGGTTCACCTTCCAACAAAACAATGACCCTAAGCACACAGCTAAAATAACAAAGGAGTGGCTTCAGAACAACTCTGTGACCATTCCTGACTGACCCAGCCAGAGCCCGGACCTAAACCCAACTGAGCATCTCTGGAGAGACCTGAAAATGGCTGTCCACCAACGTTCACCATCCATCCTGACGGAACTGGAGAGGATCTGCCAGGAAGAATGGCAGAGGATCCCCAAATCCAGGGGTGAAAAACTTGTTGCATCGTTCCCAAGAAGACTCATGGCTGTACAAGCTCAAAAGGTGCTTCTACTCAACACTGAGCAAAGGGTGTGAATACTTATGACCATGTGATAGTTCAGGTTTTTTTTTTATAAATTTGCAAAGATTTCTACATTTATTTTTTTTTCAGTAAAGATGGGGTGCAGAGTGTACATTAATGAGAATAATGAACTTTACTGAATTTACCAAATGGCTGCAATGAAACAAAGAAAGAAAAATGTAAAGGGGTCTGAATACTTTCCGTACCTACTGTACGAGTAGATGCAGTGCATCACCCGTGGAGCCCCCACCACAAATTCCCTCCACACCCCTATATGAGTAAATCTAGTGCATTCCCACAGAAGCCCATCACAATCCCCTCCAGACCCTATAAACGAGTACATGTAGTTCACACTCGCAGAGCCCCCACAATCCCCTCCACACCCCAGAGGGACTCTCACCTGCTTCATCCACGATGGTCGCTTGTGCCGCTTGACCATATAAATCCACCACAGCAAACACGTTGGGGGGAACGTTCCAGGCGGCAACGCCTTGAGCAACGCCATTGACAAAGAAGTTTAGGGTGCCATCCTCTCGCCGCACAACCCCTACAGTGTCACCCGCCTGAAAGAGAAAAGCCCGGTCAGCATGCAGGACTCCATGAGGGAGGAGCGTCCGCCTGCCCCGATGGGACGCTTCTGACCTTCAGCCTGTCCAGGTTGTGCCCGTATTCGTCCAGGATTGGTGTGCCGTTGTGCATGACTCCATTGCCGGTCATCATCCAGGTCCCTGTAGAGGAGCAGACATGTCAGAGCCGCACAGCGGAGCCCTCTTAGCGCGGCCTCAGCCAGTCAAGCCTGGAAGAACTCACCTGAGCGCAGGTTGGTCAAAGGGGGACGGGACTTTTAAAAATTTTTGGGTTAGGGGAGTGACGCCCAAAAACAAAAAACCCCCCCTTTTTCCCCCATCTTTTCAATCCCACCAAACACCCTTTTTAAGCGGGGTCGGTTTTCTGAACCACCCGTGGTTGAAGTCACGGTTGGGAAAGGGGGGGAATACAAAGACAGATCGGCCCCCCTTGGGGGGGGCAGCGAAGGGGGGGGGGGACACAGCCTTAGAAAGTACGTGGCCGGAAGCTTTTGGGGGCCCCCATTCCATTGACCCCTTTTTTACCACAAAGCATGAAACCGCAGCTCCCGGGGGGGGGGGGCAGAGTTCCGGCGCCCGGGGCCCCGGGGGGGCCGGCCCGCAGGAGGGGTTAAACCCCCGCAAGATCGGGGTGATTGTATTGTGAAATTTTCACCTTTAAAGGCCACCCCAAAAAGGCAACCCCCCACCGAAAAACCCCCGGGGGGGCTGACACAGCCCCCCTGGGGGGGAAGCACAGGCCACAACCCCCGGGGACCCTGAGGGCACCGAAAGGGGATCAGCAAAAAATATCAGAAATCCCGGGAAAAAACAACGATTTCATTATGAATTTTGGGCACCTCCCCACTACTACAGGACTGGGGGGTAAATTTCCACCTCGGTTTCCCCGAGGGGGGCCCCCCCCCAAGGGGGGGCCGGGGGCCCCCCCCTCACAGAGGGGGGCCGGGGGCCCCCCCTCCCAAGGGGCCCGGGGGCCCCCCCCACAAGGGGGCCGGGGGCCCCCCTCACAGAGGGGCCCCCCGGGCCCCCCCCGTCCCCGAGGGGGGCCCGGGGCCCCCCGTCCAGAGGGGCCGGGGCCCCCCCCCCACAAGGGGCCGGGGCCCCCCCGCACAGAGGGGGCCCGGGGCCCCCCCTCACGGGGGGCCCGGGGCCCCTCCCGCAAAAGAGGGGGCCCGGGGCCCTCCCGTCAAGAGGGGGCCCCGGGGGCCCCCCCACCCGAGGGGGGCCGGGGGCCCCCCTCACAGAGGG
>JARQOD010013869.1:0-13285 GCA_033576555.1 Oophaga sylvatica
TCTGGGGTGTAAAAAAACTTTTCCCCGAGAGCCTGCGTAAGGGCCATTCGCCCTTCGTTTCCCCCATGGCGGCGGGGTTTTTTTTTGTAAAAAAAAAAAGACGGGGTTTTGCCCCTTCCTCATTTCGGATTTTAAAAAAAAAATAACGTGAGAAAATTTACCCCCCCCCCCTTATTCCTGATTTGTAAAACCCCATTGTCGGGAGCTAAGTGGTTTTGAAATTGGCTGGGGGGGATATAACCTTTCCGGCCCGGGGGGGGGAGATTGGAAGACGTTTTTCCATCTGAAGGGTTGTTTAAAAACTTGGTCTGCCTTTGGGTTGCCAAATCACCACAGTTTCCAAAATTTTTCAATCTTTTTTCTCTGTCTTTATTGGGGCGTTTTAGGTTTTGTGTATTTGGATGACATTTTTATCTACTCCCCTGATAAAAAAACCACATTGATCATTTTGGGGGCATTCCCAAAGGCCCCGGGAAACGCCTTTGTTAAGCTAGAGAAATTTTCATTTTTTGGTCAGGAACTGTTTTTTCTGGGTTCATTGTGTCTGTGGGGGGTATCGCTGGATCCTAGAAAGGTGCGGGGCCATTTTTGTTTGGGTTCAACCTCGTGATTTTGAGCTCTGAAAGCTTTTTCTTAGTTCCAAATTATTATCGCAATTTTTTAAAAGGGGGGTTTCTCGCAGTGTTAAACCTCTCACAGATTAAATAAAAAGGGGCTGAGTCAAAAAGGTCAGCTGCACGGTGGCGGCATTTCATTTTAAAAAATTTTTCAGTCGCTCCGATTCTTATTAAACCCGGACCCGTCGAACCATTTTATTTTTTGAGGGGGGACCCTCAAGGGGGAGTGGGGGCGGTGTTGTCCCAGGGCCCGCCCTTTGACAAATTTGGGACCTGTGCCTTTTTTTGAGACCCCCCAAGCAGCAAAAATCCCCCCAACATCAAGGCAAAAAGAAGACCACCAAATATCCTAGCGAGGCCCTTGGGGTAGCGAGATCCCGGATGTCCCTTTTTGTAAAGGTTTGAGATGGTTTAGCAGAGGCCCCCTCGGTGGTTACAAGCTTTACAGTGAAGATTTGAGGAGGGGAAATCATTTTACGACTGGTCTTAATAAGGGAGTCATTTTCCCATCAGGGTTGCCGGTGATAAATTGTTTGGTCTAAATCCTTAAATTCCGTTCCCTTGTAGCCTGCTGGTCGGTCTGCACTCCTGAAAACCAAATTAAAATTTTTCTTTTTTGTGTTGTTGCTATTTTTTTGCTTTTTGCCCTGCACTTCTTTGGGGGCCTTCTGGGCCCCCCTCCGGGGGCTTTGCCTTCTCAGTTTATTTCACCCACTGATTTTGTTTTTTTTGCTTTTTCCTTTTTTTCAGGGGGCTGCTTTTTTTGTTTTTTGTTACACCAGAGAGTAATTAGGGGGTAAGGTCGTGTGATCTCAGTGATTTGAAATTAGTAATTTGGTGTTTTCGGGGGTTTTTTCTGGGATTGCAGTAATACCCTTCCTGCCCCTTTTTAAGTGGTGGGCCCCAGCTTTTGCTCATTTATTTCTTTCTTTTCAGTATTTCCTCTTTTTAAACCCCCATTACTTTTGGGGGGTTTTTCTTTTATCTTGGGGTTTTCTGCTCCAGGGCAGATAGTTTTCCCATTTCTTCTTTAGGTGTAATTTGTTTCTCAGGCGTGACGAGGGCTAGGACCAAGTAGGAAACGCTCCCGGCTCCCTATTGGGGTGGTTAGTCAGGGTACTGCAACCCATAGTTTCCCCAACTCTCTGGTGTATTGCCTTTTTTTACCTCACCCTCAGTCCCGAAACATAACAGTACCCCGGGCCTAAAATTGAAATTTGTATGGTACTCCAGAAGGGGGAAAAAATTTTTGTGAAGAAAAAGGTTTGTCAAGTTTCAGAGATTTTTTTCTTTTTGTTGCATTTTTTTTTTTTTCCCCCCTGTTCTCGGGGGGGGGGGATCTTTTCTCCAAGGGGTTTGCACAGTTGCTGGCCGTGTGGGGTCAGCTTGCCATGAGGGGTTTGGGGTATTCTATCATTTGCTGGGTTGCCTTTGTGGAACCTAGGGTCCCCGCCCGATTTGTTTTTTGGGGACGGCAATTTTCAGAATTTAAAAAATAATTGAAATTTTTTTTTTGCCTTAAAATCTAATCCCAGGAACGCAGCCAGAGGTTCAATTACATCTCTCTCCTGCGCGCGACCCCAAGGATTGGGTCCAACCTATTCTTTAAAGGCCTTCAGAGTTTTTTGGGGGTTTCCCAAATTTTTATCGTAAATTTTTTGGGAAAATTTCCCGGGTTTATTGAAAAACCATTAACGATTTGACCAAAAGGGTTCGATGGGGGAAATTTGGGCCCCCTGAGGCAGTCTTGATTTCGGAACTTAAGCAGGTTTCACTTTTTTGCTCCGTCCAAACGGCACCTGATGTTTCTCTGCCATTTCAGGAGGAGGTTGATCCCCTCTGAAATTGGGCAGGCCGTTTTGCCCAAAAAGACCCAAAACCTTTAAAAAGAAACCTTGTCCCCTTTTTCCTCAAAAATTTTTTCCTACTAAACGAAATTATGACTGGAAACGGGGAGTTTTGGCATAAAGGGGTTTTTTGAAGAGTGGAGACATGGGGGGGGGGGGAGCCAAACACAGGTGGGGGCCTTTACGGCCCATAAGAACGGTCATCGGGAATCTCCCAAGCGACCAATCCTAGACAGGCGGGTGGCCTTGTTTTTCACATTTTAATTTTTTTTTTTGGTTTTTCCCTTTTTTCCGGCACTAAGAATTTTAAAGGCGGATGCCCTCCCGGGAGTTTTTCCTTGCGGACTCTCCTGAGTTTCTGATCCTTCTGTTATTTTTAAAGAGGGGGTGTTCCCTTTCCCCATCTCGCCCAATTTGAGACTTTCTCGGAGGGTGTCAGGGAAGGCCCGGCCTGCCCTTTGGAAAAAGTTGTCCCGGACCAATGAAAAAGTGTGATGTCTAGATTCAAGTTTCCCCATTGGGGGGCATCCCGGAATTTTTGGGACCAGGACTTGGTTAGTCGGCCTTTTGGGGGCCTACCTTGTCTCGTGAGTCAGGGAATTTGTCAGTCCGGGGACTTCCTCCTCCAAGCCTTGCTCTCGCTCTAGGGTTTATTTATGCCATTTCCCGTCCCAAAAACCATGGACCCCAAACTCTAGGATTTCATTTTCCACTTTTCCCGTTTTCAGAGAAAAAACCCCCATTGGGGAATTTTGATAGGTTTTCCCAAAAAGATACTCTGTCCATTACCTAAGTTGCCTTTCCCCCTCGAATTGGTGCCTTTTCCTTCACACGTGGTTGTTTACACGGCATTTCCCGAGAACATTGTGTCTGAAAAGGAGTCCATTTGTTCCAAATTTTTGGGGATTTTTTTCTAACTGGTGTTTAATTTTCTTTCTCCTCGGCACATCCTCAGACCAATTCAAACTGGAGAACAAACCAACATTGGGACTTTTTCTTAGATCTTTGTGTCGCTATCGGATGACTGGGGCTCTTTTTTTGCCTTTGGCGAGTTTGCTCTTAAAAAGGCTAGCTCTGCCCCCTTTGATTTCTCCGTTTTCTGAATTCGGGTTTCACCCCCCATTTTTTTCAGGACAGACGGGCTTCTGTCTGTCCAGGTGTTGACTCTTTTTGGGGGAGCGTATGCAACAGTTTTGGGACCAGGTATGGAGAGGTTGTCCCTCTCTCAGGAGAAGGCCCAGGGGTTTGCTAACCGGCATAGACGGGATGGTCCTCGGTTTAAGTGGGGGACTTGGTCATGGTTGTCCTTAAAGAATATTCCATGAGAGGGAGCATCCTCCTAAATTTAAGCCTAGGTTCATTGGACCTTATAAGATCATGGAGATTATTAATCCTGTTTCTTTTCCCTTTGCTTCTTCCAGGGGCATTAAGATCCATAACGTGTTTCCACAAGTCCTTTTTGAAGAGGTTTGTTGAGCCAGTGGTTCCTGCTGCTGGCCTCCTGACCCTGTTTTGGTTGAGGCAATCTGGAGTAATGTGGTTGAGAAAATATTGGGTTCTCGTTTTTCTAGACGGAAAATCCAGTATTGGTTAAATGGAGAGGTTATGGTCAGAGAGACAATTCTTGGGTGTTTTTCTTCGGACATCCATGCTAGGAGACTTATCCTGCGTATCATAGAACTCATCCTGACCGACCTGGTTGCTCAAATGGGGTTCGGTGACCCCTCCTCAAGGGGGGGTACTGTTGTGAATGGTTTTGAGATGAGTTCTGAGCAGAGGCTCCCCTGGTGGTTACAAGCGGTACTAGTGAAGATTGTGAGACTGGGAATCAGGTGTTACTGACTGGTCTTATATAAGGGAGTCATTTCCCATCAGGGTTGCCGGTGATCAATTGTTCTGGTCTGAATCCTTCATTCCCCATTTTTCCCTTGTAGCCTGCTGTGTCGTGTCTGCATCTCCTGCTACCAGATAAAAAATTTTTCTTCTTTTGTGTTGTTGCTATATTTTGCATTTGTCCTGCACTTCTTTGGGGCCTTCTGGTCCCCTCCGGGGGATTCTGCCTTCTCAGTTTAGTTCAGCCCCCGAGTTTTGTTCTTTTGCTTTTTCCCAGTTTTTTCAGTGGCTGCTGTTTTGATTTTGTTACACCAAGAGCTAATTTAGGTGGTAGAGGTTGTGTGATCTCAGGTGATTTTGAAATTAGTAGAGTTGGTGTTTTTCAGGTTTTCTGGTTTGCAGTAATTTACCCTTCCTGGTCCTTTTCTATTTAGATAGTGTGGGCCCCACGTTTGCTCATTCTATTTTCTTTCTGTGTCAGTTTTTCCTCTTTTCTAACCGCCATTACATGTTTGGGGGTTTCTTATCTTTGGGTTCTGCTCCAGGGCAGATAGCTTCCTTTTCTATCTTTAGGGTAGTTAGTTTTCGGGGGAACTCTGGGGTGGGAAAAACCCCGGCGCTTTTTGGGTTTTTTGGGGTTTTAATCCCAAAATTTCCCAACGGGGATTCCACCCATTCCCAGTACCGAAAAAAAAAACGCCAACCAAAATGATTGTGGAAATTTCCCCAAAAACCTTTAACAATTAAGGGGAAAAAAAATTAAAATCCCCCTTCCAAAGGTACTTCCCAATCCCCCCCCCAAAACGCCCCGCCAAACCCCGGCTAAAAAGGAAGGGGGTTGGGGGAAAGGGCCCGAGGGTAAAAGGCACATTTAATTTTTTGGACCGGGTCAAAATTAGGGAAAAAATTTGGGGGAAAAAAAAAAGGCCCATCTTCTGTTGGGAATTTTTAGAAATTTTAATGGGTTTTTTTGGGCCCCCTTTTTAAAGGGCAGACCCCCCCAAAAAATCCCCTTCTTCAAAGCCCTTAAAGGTTTTCCAATTTTCCAACTCATTTTCAAGTTTCCTTTGTTCCAAAATTTTTGGGATTTTGGCCCAAAAAATTTTTCACCCCTTTTTTAAGCACCTCCGGCCCTTGGAGCCGTAAGGGGTTTGGGCAGCCATTTCATCTTTTTTAAAGCCGGTCTTCACCGGTCCCCCCCTAAGGATTTTTGGGGGGGGTTTCTTTTTCGGACCGGCCTTTTTTTTTTGGGGTGCAGTCTGTTCTTAAAATTTTAAAAGGAAAGTCCCCCTAATCAAAAAGGGGTTTTTGGGCCACCAAATCCCTAGAGGGGGCCTCCAGAAACTGGCAACGGGGGAGGACCTTGGGGGAAGGAAAGCCCCCCAAGGCACTGTGGCTGACTCCCTTTGAAGGGGGGGGAAAATTTTCCAAAATAACAAACATAAAACCCCCATGGGTTTTAGGGCAGATGGCCCCCGGCCCTCCTCTCCTTAAAAAAACCGAAAATTTTGAAAAAAAAAGGGGGGACCCCCAATTTTTGGAAAAGTTTCCCGGCAAAAAAGAGCTAATGAACTTTTTATAACTCTTTTAAAAAACCCAACCCTCACCCCCCCAAAAATAAAGGAAAAAATTTTTGGGCACAAATCATGGGGGGTTTTTCGCTGAAAAGGGGGAAACCGGGAAAATTTAAGGAAACGAATCGGAAAAAGGGAAAACCTGTGAAACCTTTCCTTTTGGGACCTGCTGGCTCCCCCTTAAGGGAGCCCCAAAAAAACCTCCATCCAAAAAACCCACTTTGGCCCCTTCTTTTTTTGGGGGGCCCTCCCAGGTTTTGCTTGGCCCCCGCGGAATCGTTTGGGGCCCTTTTTGCGGGCCCCCCGGGGTTTTTTTTCCCTGTCCCCACCCCCTTGCTTTTAAACTATTTGTCCAAAAGCTTAAGAAACCTAACGGCTGCCCCCAATTAAACGCTAAACGGACTTTAGGTGAAACAACCCGCCGACTTTAGATGAAAACGTCGGATGTCAAGCAGTGGGCAACCTTTATGACCCTTGGGCCCAAAACCCCAAGCTTATTTTTTTTGTGACTTTTAATTCTTAGGGGCCCCTTTAAATTTTTTGGGCCCCAAAAAAAAAAATTCTTTTTGGACCCCAGTCTCCACCGGGCCCTTTTCGTTTTAAAAGGGGTTTAGCCCCCCAAAAATTTAAATTTTTTTAAAAAAAAAAAACCCCAAACCCCAAAAAGGTCCGCAAGCGAATGGGCCCCCCCGGGGACCCAACGTTTAAAAAAGGCCGCTCAAAACCACAACCCCCGGGGACTTTTCACATGAAAAATTTTTAGCTCAAAACAGACGTTTGGGAAAATTTTAAAACTTTGAAAAGGTTTTTGGGGGGAACCTTTCTAAGGTTCCCCCAAACCAAGCCCTCAACAGAATAAAAAAAGGGAGGGTTTAAAAAAAGGGTGCCTTCAAAACCCGCCACCCAAACCAAAAAATTGACATTTTTGGAGGGGACCTAAAAGGGTTCCCCAAAAAACCCCCAAAAACCCCCAAAAGGGAGAAGGAAAAAGGAAGGGGCCCCCCCAAATCCAAAAAATTTTTAAACTTGGGATCAGGCTTACTAGCTCAAAAGGGTACTTCTCCCAAATTAACAGGGTCTGTTTTTTCCCCTTTTTTTTTTTTTTTTTTAAAAAATTTTGCAAAAATTTCTACATTTCTGTTTTTTTTCAGTCAAGATGGGGTGAAAGAGTGTCATTAATGAGAAAAAAAAAGAACTTTTTTAATTTAAAATGAAATATTTTTAGGGGTCTGAATACTTTCCATCCCCCTGATGGTTGTGCTTTGGGGTTTAAAGGGGAAAATTACAGTACAGACCAAAAGTTTGGCCCACCTTTCATGTAAAAATTTTTCTGTTTTTCCGCTATAAAATTTAGAAACACACTGAAAGGGATCAAAACTAGAATTAAACATTGGGAATTTTTCATACACTTAACAAAAAAATTGAAACAACTGAAAAAAATTTTTATATTCTATTCTTCAAAGTAGCCACCTTTTGCTAAGGTCATTTCTTTAATTTTTGCAAAATATTAAGTGAGGGTCATTTTTCTAATAAATTTGTCTTTTTTTTTCTGTTTTCATCTGGAGAGGTAATAAGTTTATTGTTGTATTTACGTATTTATGTTTCTTGTTTTTGGGAAAATGTTTAAAAACATATTGATAATGGGTTGGCTTCTAAAAGCCTGTCACTAAATCAGCAATTTTTTGTCACTTCAGAGACAAGAATTGGGAGGGAAAACATGCCTGACCCACAACCCCTTTAAAGGGGAATTCAAGCCCCGTTCTCAGATTTGGGGGGTCATTGGGCCAATTTTCACAGGTTGAGGGGCTGTACATTCAGCTCCACAATTGCTAACACCATCCACTGCCGGGTCAAAACAGTGATCAAAAGGGGGACCAAAAGGGCGGACCCCAAAATTTTATATTGAGACATTACTCAGGTGGTCATTGAAATTTAAAAGGGAGAGGGGGAACCCCGAAAAATACAAAGAGAGACGCATTTTTCAGCATGTGCAAATAAAAAAAACAGTGCCACTTTTCATACCAATTATACAACTGAGCCCTTTTTGCGCAGCAGAGAGCCTGTGGTTCTCACAGTCTCCCGGGGGAATTAGTGTTATAACTTCCAAATTGAAAATAATAGGGGAAAGATCGCAATACGCAAACAGCGGCCCTAAACATTTAAATGAATGCCGGGGTTGGGCCAGAGCCCATCCATCCCCGTTAATGTCAATGACCTATTTTAGGCAGTGTCATAAAACGATTTACTGATTTCCGATTCACACAAGAGTTTAGGTTATTTCAACTTGGGTTTTTGTTTTTTTAAGCAAATTTTAAGCTGTCTTTTCAGTACAAGAAAGCTATGAAATTTCAGAAATCTCATGCACACACTTGTTTTTTCCTAACGATTTTGGAAAACTGCGCCTTTTACGGTTTTGCAGTCATTTTTTTCAGCGTTTTCTGAATTTTTTTCAGCGTTTTTTTCCACCCTAGAAATGTTGGTAAAATACAAAAAAAATGCAGCAAAAAAAAGCAGGGGATCAGGTTTTGCTGCTTTTTTTTTGGAAAAACCTTAAAGGGGTTGCATCATGATTTTTTTTTGGGGGCACTAAACTTTATCAGCATACAAGAACAAAAAAACGCAACAAAAAATGCAGCAAAAACACTGGCAAGGGGCGATTATGTTTTAAAAAATTTTGCCCCCTCCTTCTTTGTAGGGGGGAAAATCGCGTGTATAAATACTTATTATTTTCTCCACTGTATTGTATATTTATTATTTTAAAACACCGGCGCTGCCCGGCATAGTACCAACTACGGGAGTTATAAAAAATTGTAATGATTATAACTATATACAAGTATTTCAGCTTTCCTTTTTCCCCCCATTTATGTAGATTGGCCCCAAAATAGTTTGGCGATTTGGAACGTGGGGGGGGTTAAAATTTCCATTCAAAACATAGCCTATGATGCTCCCGGGTTGAGATGTGCGGGCATGCAAAATTTCATGCCCGTAAGTACAACGGTGCAGATTCCTATCCCGGGCCAAAATTATTTGCCGATTTGGGGAAAGCGCGGGGTTAAAATTTCTACTCAAAACTAGCCTATGACGCTCCCGGGGTCGAGACGTGGGGTGTGCAAAATTTTCATGCCCGTAAATGCAGATTCCTATGCCGGACATACACACAAGCATTCAGCTTTCTCCCATTATGTAGATAGGGCCAAAATTGTTTGGCGATTTGGAACGCGCGGGTTAAAATTCGATTTAAAACATAGCCTAGGATCTTTCGGGGTCGAGACGTGCGGGCGTGCAAAATTTCATGCCGTAAGTGCGACGGTGCGGATTCCAATCCCGGACAAACATACCACATACATACACACATACATACATTCAGCTTTATATATTAGATGTGCAAAGCAGTCATCAAAGCAAAATGTGGCTACTTTGAAGAACCCAGAATATAAGACATATTTTCAGGTTGTTACACACTTTTTTGTTAAGTATATAATTCCACATGTGTTAATTCATAGTTTTGATGCCTTCAGTGTGAATTTACAATTTTCATAGTCATGAAAATACAGAAAAATCTTCTTTAAATAGGTGTGTCCAAACTTTGGTCTGTACTGTCAATATACTGCATATATATATATATTATTATTTTTTTAAGGCAGCTACCGGACACATAGTAGATTGGGGGTACATATAACAGAGGTTTTCTGTCATCTGTGATGTAAACCTGGAGTATTGCTGTAGTGCACATAGTACTAAGAGGCTTGATTTGGTGCATCTGAGCAAAGGTTTTATGGTTAGCCTGAGAGATGGACGGATCTGGGTGCACACATACCCCATCTCTATGTGTGGTTCAGATGTAAAAATGGGTCTGTTTTTTGACACTTTGTCTGTCAAGGGCTGTTTACTTAATTTGCCTGCACGGAAAGGACATTTGTTTTTCCTTTTCTTGTGGCTGGTTTATGATGCACCAAAAACCAGCATAGACATTTAAATGGAAACGCTTCCTGCGTTTGCCTCATGATGCATCCAAATGAATAGCAATATACAAATATTATAATATATATATACAGTGTTATGACTGTGCAATAGTTTCAGGCATGTGTGGAAAAATGCTGCAAATGAAGAATCTCTTTAAAAAAATGTATGTGTTAATAATCTCTTTTTATTAATTATTAACACATTTCTGTTATGGTAGAGTAGCAACTCACTCAGGAAAATAGTAGCTAACTAAAAAACTGCAATTGATCCTGCCAGTTCCTGTACAGACTAGAGATCCTGACCCACAGTCCCCAATGGTTCCTGGGTGAGCTCAGATAGCCCTAACCACAAACTAAACAATGGGAACTTGGACCTCTGCTGTCTGAAAGGCTATCAAGCACTTCACGTTCCTCCTAAAGAACGGGAGAGCAGCGCAGAGAGTAAATTACCTGCAGATGGGAAAGTTTGCAAAATGGAAAGCGGTCCCAGAGTGAGTAAAGCAAACCACGAAATACAAGACAGAAAATATGTCACCTACTTCCTAAAAAGAAACAGTAACTAGGTGCAGAGTAAAGAACATAAACAGTAGAGATAAACCCTAGTTGGTCTTTCACTGACTGTCTTAAACTACAGCAGTAGGGCTGGACATCCAAATGAGAACATCACCAGCAGGAAATACCAGCGGGGGGAAAGAATATAAAGCTGCAACACAAAATGTCATAGGAAAGACAAATCTGCAACTGAAAACAACTGTTATCCTAAAACGACTGCAGCAAGGATGACAGAAACTAAACACCCGAAGAAAAGGTGTGTCCTGCTTGTGGCTCGGCAGACCACAAAGCACAGGCTCAGAGGTTCGAATCCAGACTCTTGACAATTTCAAAATTAATGAACAAAACAGAAAACAATCAATATTTGTATTCCCACACTTTGCCTTTTAAAGCACAAATTCAGGGATTTTGTAGGATTATAGTATGTGGAATCAGACTCCGTGGTCTTCTAACCCCTCTGTGTTTTCGGTAAACACGTGACACTCTGCTACAAAAGGTGATGTTGCGGAAGACAGATTCATGACACAGGTCCGTTTAACTATGGCAAGACTGAGCACAGCAATAAGATATAATGTAGTTATACTGCATAAACATGGTCTCTTCCAGGAAAAGATGTCAAGACTGAGGTTTGATGTGTTGTTCAAGTGCTTCTGAAGAAGCATCAAGAAATGGTAACTTTGAGGACGATGGATCCAGTAGTCAGCCAAGGAAACTTAGTGCAGCTGAAAGATACATTATGCTTACTTCCCTTCAAAATCGGAGGATGTCCAGCAGTGCCATCAGGTCAGTACTGACAGGAACCAGTGGGACCCGGCTACTTTCATCTGCTGTTTGGAGAAGTCTGGCCAGAAACGGTCTTCAGAGAAGAATTGTGGCCAAAGCAATACCTTTCACATGGAAACAAGTCCAAGCGACTCAGCTATGCACAAAAACTGAGGTTCAGAAAATTGGCAGCAGGTGCTCTGGACTAGTGAGTAAAATGTGAAATATCTGGTTGGAATAGAAGGCAGTTTGGTTGATCGAAGGGCAGTAGAGTGGTACAATACTGTATGTCTGTAGCAGTAGCGTAGCTACCGGGGGGCAGAGGGGGCAGTGGCCCCGGCCCCGCGCTCTGAGAGGGCCCACCCGGAGCTACGCTACTAAACTGTATCGGCGTACACAGCTCGCCGACACAGTTACATTCTGCGGCAGAGCAGGGAGAATCGATCTCCCTGTTCTGCCGCCCGCTTCTATGGGGCCCAAGCAGGCGGTGGGGGCCCGTGCCAGCAGTGGGCCCCCCGCCCCTCATCGGAGGGTCAGCTGTATCGGCATGTAGCCGATACAGCTGACCGCATTGTGAGAGAATGAGCGAGCGCTCATTCTCTCACATAATCCCCCTCTCAGCGTCTGACAGCGGGCGCGATGACGTCACTGCCCGGCGCCCACTGTCAGGAGAAGAGAGGGAGAGCAGTGAGCAGCGCAGGAGCCGGGAGCAAGAGAGGTGAGTACTGGCTTTGTTATTTTTGTAATGGGGCTGCATTATCATACAGAGGCTCCATATGGGGGTACATTATAAATAAGACTGCCTATGGGGGTACATTATAAATAAGGCTGCCTATGGTGTGTATTATAAATAAGACTGCCTATGCGGTGCATTATAAGTAAGGCTGCCTATGGGGTGCATTATAAATAAGGCTGCCTATGGGGGTACATTATAAATAAGGCTGGCCTATGGGGTGCATTATAAATAAGACTGCCTATGGGGTGCATTATAAATAAGGCTGCCTATGGGTGCATTATAATAAATAAGACTGCCTATGGGGTGCATATAAATAAGACTGCCTATGGGGTGCATTATAAATAGACTGCCTATGGGTGCATTATAAATAAGGCTGCCTATGGGTGCATTATAAATAAGACTGCCTATGGAGTGCATTATAAATAAGGCTGCCTTTGGGGTGCATTATAAATAAAGCTGCCTATGGGGTGCATTATAAATAAGGGCTGGCCTTGGGGTGCATTATAATAAGACATGCCTATGGGGGTACATTATAAATAAGGCTGCCTATGGGTGCATTATAAATAAGACTGACTATGGGGGTGCATTATAAATAAGGCTGCCTATGGGGAATGCATTATAAATAAGGCTGCTTATGGGGTGCATTATAATGCAAAGGCTGCCTATGGGGGAGTGCATTATAATACAAAGGCTGCCTATGGGGGTGCATTATACTACAGAGGCTGCCTATTGGGGTGCATTACAATACAGAGGCTGTCTATGGAGGTGCATTATAATACAGAGGCTGCTTATGGGGAGTGCATTAATAATACAAAGGCTGCCTATTGGGGGTGCATTATAATATAGAGGCTGCTTATGGGGGTGCATTATAATACAGAGGCTGCTTATGGGGGTGCATTATAATACAGAGGCTGCCTATGGGGTGCATTACGTTACAAAGGCTGTCTATGGGGGTACATTATAATACAGAGGCTGCCTATGGAGTGCATTATACTATATTGAGGACTATTGGGGTATTAAAGCTATATGGAGGTAAATTTGGGGCCTTTATACGTGTGGGGAAATTTTTTTAGTGGCGGGGGCCTATACAGTGTTGGCCCTTTAAAAAAATTTGGGGATATTAAGGGGGCCGTATATATCCCTGAGGGGGAAATACTTTTAAAAGGGGGGCTGAAAAAGGGGGGGACTCGGGGCATTAATTTAAATGTAAAGTGGGCCTTATTGTTAAAAGGGGAAATTGGTTTCGTGACGTCAAAGGGGGACACAGGGGAATTTTTACATTTAGGGGGCAACAAAGGGGGACGTTTTCTAGGGCACTTTCACCTGATTATATATTAAGAAAGGGGTGCTTTAAAAAAATTTTGAGGTCAACAGAACCCCACAAAGGTTCAGAATAGGGACA
>JARQOD010013870.1:0-13264 GCA_033576555.1 Oophaga sylvatica
CCACGGACCTGAAGAGAAAAAAATAAATTTTGCTGTGAAAAGGGCATAAACATTATATGGACCCGGGTTTTTGTTTTCAGTTAGGCCATGAACTTATGGACCGGAGGTGTGGTGGGGGGAATATATAAATAAAAAAAATTAAAAAAATGCATATATAATTTTTGTGTGATTTGTATTAGGGTGTTTAGCGAATGGTTAAGGGAGTTGTTAAGGCCAGAATGGCATAATTTTTGATGGAGGCAATGGGCCAGAATGTTGTGTAATAGTCTTTTGTAAATTATGTAAATATGAAAATAGGTGTGAATGGGGGGTGAATGAGGTATGAATGTGTGTGAATGGGTAAATAGGAATATGATTTTGTTTCCCCTTTTCTTTTCCCTTTTTTTTCATTTGAAGAAGGTTCCTGCTGGGGGTCCCTGAAGAAGAGCTGGAAAGTTCTAAAAGGACCTATAAAGTGAGGACTTTGGAAGATGCACCGCCGTTTCCTGGAGGCCCTCAAAAGGGGAGAAAGGTCGATAATTGTAGAGGGGAGGACGGTGGACTTGTCTTTCTGGATAGAGAGACATGGTTTAGCCGCCTTCCAAGAGAGAAGAGAGGGAGGGACTGTCTGGTCTCTCCCAACAGCCGGGCAAGGGCTGGTAAGGAGGAATGTGGTCCGTCTTCGGTGGGGGGGCAGTGAAGCTTGCCCACCCAGGAGTAGGGTGGTGGAGCTCCTCCTGAAGATGGGCTTCAGGGCAGATGACATCTTTGCCCTGATCCATCCCACATCAGCCCGTTTCTTTGACATCAGCTTTGTTCGGCCAGAGGGGCTTGAGCTCTTCTGGTCAAATTATGAGCTGGTGAAAGGGGAGCCCGGATGGCGAGGCTTCGTCGTACAGGCGTTGTCTCGCCAAAATTCCGTCAAGAGAGTGACCGTGGTGACATGTAACGAGTCACTCTCAGGCGTGGACATAATGACGTGGCTTTCCCGGTATGGGGAAGTCACTGAGGTCCCAAAAAAGAACAGGGACGAGTTTGGTATTTGGTCGGGGGGCTGGACCTTCATGGTTAAGTTAAAGGTCTCAGGCGATACGGTCACCCACATCCCTTCCTCGGCATTCCTGGGAAGGGACAGGATCCTGATCTTCTACCAGGGGCAGCCGAAGGTTTGTCACAAGTGCGGAGATCCCCGCCACTTCAGCGCAAGCTGCAAGGTGCAGAAATGTGCCTTGTGTGGCGGGGTGGGCCATCTCGCCGCTGCGTGTAGGGACATTCGGTGCAACCTGTGTGGTGACCTTGGTCACCCGTATAGCCGCTGCCCTCGCTCCTTCTCCAATACTGCTGCGGGCCCGGTAGGGGGAGACCGTGGGGGGGAAACCTCCGGCGGGGCTTCCTCTGTCGCGGCGGGCGGTGGTGGCGGGGAGGGGGCTGAGGGGCCAGTGAGGAAAGGCAAAGTCACTAGAGGCCCCTCATATCAGCGGAGCAGGCGGCTCGCCAGGGGGGTAAGGAGCAGGTGGAGCCTCGGGTAACCGGGGTGATGCCTGCTCCTCCCTCTGGGTTGGTGGCTAAAGCCTCTGAGGCCCTGGGGGAGGAAGCGGTGAACGAGGAGATCAGGAGGATGGAGAGGGAGGATAAAGCGGCTGACTCAGACAACTCCTCTCAGTATGAAAGTGTTGATGAGGAAGTCTTAGAGCAGCCTACAATATCAAAGGGTGGAAAAAAGCGCAACAACAGGAGGGGGAGGAAGAGGCTGAATAAGTCTTCCAAATCCCCCCCACCCCCGACCGTGAGGGTACCAACGGAAGTGCCCACCGTTCCCCCTCTGATCACACTCTCCAACCGGTTCCAGGCCCTTGAGGACTCTGCTAAAGAGTCGCCGGACGAGGGCAGGGGACCGGGGGCGGCATCGGGGGGTCTTTTAGGGGATGGCGGAGTCCAACCCTTGGGGGACGTTGTTTCTCCCAAGGGGGGGACAGACCTGGAGTCCGGAGGTGAGGACACCAGGGGAGGAGGAATGGACACCTCGTCCACCTTAAAAAGGAAAGGTTCCGACTCCTCCCCAGAGGGTGGTGGGAGTGGGGTGGGTAAGAAGAAGGCCGTCGAGCTTGATCACTCATGATGGCTGAACTCGCTCCGTTGACACTGGCGTCCATTAATGTCGCCAGCATTAAGTCAGATGCGGCTAGATTTACGGCCTTTGATTTTCTCACCCGAATTGAGGCTGAAATTTTATTTTTGCAGGAGACCAGACTAACTGACATGGGGCCATACATAAAGCACGGAGAGAGTGGAGGTGCGGGCCCTCATACTGGTCTCTTGCGGCCGAGCCGTATAGCGGGGTGGCAGTCCTCTTTAAGACTGCAGATGTGGAATGCAGACTAGTGATCGAGCTAGAAATGGGGAGGTGCCTGGTCCTTGACGTCTTCATGAGGGGACAAGAGCTACGGCTTATAAACATCTATGGTCCACAATCAAAGTGGAACCGGAAATGTCTCTTCCTGAGGATTAAGCCCTTTCTTTTTACAAGCCGGCAGGTGGTCTTCGGTGGGGACTTCAACACCATTACGAGGTCCCGTGATCGGGGGGGTCCTGGAGATCGCCTGGCTTATGACAGTGTCACGCTCAATAGCATAGCCAGTGAAGCTCGCCTGGTGGATGTCCACATCCGGCACACCCCAGGTCACGGGGGTTTCACCTATCATAGGGGTAGCTGTAGATCTAGAATAGACAGGTTTTTTTTAAAGGAGGATGCCATCTTTTCTGCTGTGTCCGCCGTTGAGGTGGAGTTCTCCGATCACTGTCTAATTTTCTTTTCTCTGAATGTTGCAGAAACTCCCCGGATGGGAAGAGGGCTGTGGAAGCTGAATTCGTCCCTGCTGGAAGAAGCGAATGTGAGACAATCCTTCGAGGATTTTCTTCAGAGCCAGGTACCGCTTTTGGATCTCTGTAGTAGTAAGTCAGAGTGGTGGGAGATCTTCAAAAAGTGGGTGGCGGGGTTCTTCCGCAAGCTCTCGAGCCTCAGGAGTCTGAACAGGCATCGCTTGTATCAGGCTCTGGGGAGGAAACTCGAGCAGCTCGTCTCAACTGGAGGTGACCGTGAGGAAATCTCCAGAGTGAAGTCTTTGCTTAAGAGGTGTCAGTATGATAGGCACACATCTTTGGTTTTTGAGAGGGATTTCGGGAAGTACCGCTCACCCGACCCCTACAGGAACTGTAAGATGTCAGTGAATTGTAAAATGGTGACAGGACTGATCGATAGTACGGGGTCCCTGAACAGATCCAAATCAGGGATCCTGGAGGTGGTCAGGTCCTTTTACTCACACCTCTTGGGAAAGAGGGATCTAGATCGGGATGAGATGTCGGCTTTCCTGGCTGAAACAGGGCCAGGGGATGATCCCTCTCTTGGTGTTTTGGCAGAAGCAATCAGGGAAGAGGAAGTGAGACTGGCCATTGATGGGCTTCGGCCCAAAAAATCACCAGGTCCGGATGGCTTAACATCCGAATTTTATAAGACCTTTAGGGACTCCTTGGTCCCCCTCTTGACTGGGGTGTTTAATGAGTATCTTTCCTCGGGTACTCTTCCCGGTTCAATGAGGAGGTCAGCCCTGATTATTCTGTCAAAGGGTAAAGACTCGTCCCGTATTGAGAATTGGCGTCCCATAGCGCTTCTCAATACGGACCGGAAGGTTCTGGCGAAGGTGTTGTTTAACCGGCTGGTCAAGTTTGCACCCCGGCTCCTTTCGGAGGCCCAGCACTGCTCTGTTCCAGGCCGCAGCACCTTTAGTGCTGTGCTCGGTGTCCGAGAGGCAGTGGAACAGGGTAGGGCAGGTCACTGGAAGGGGTATCTACTGTCATTAGACCAAGCAAAAGCCTTTGACCGGGTTAACCATGAGTACCTCTGGTCTGTCCTTTTAAGGTACGGTCTGCCTGGGAGGTTTGTAAATTGGCTAGAGATCTTGTACCAAGGGGCTGAGACTTTCCCGCTCGTGAACGGTTGGTCGGGGCGCCCTTTTGAGGTGGGTTCTGGGGTCCGTCAGGGCTGTCCTCTGAGCCCACTTTTATACGCGTTCGCGATCGATCCCTTCCTGAGGAGGGTAGATCGTGGACCGTTGGTGGGAGTCGGGATGGACCAGGCAGGCTCTGGGCCCCCTCTGAGGGTGGTGGCGTACGCTGACGATGTTTCCCTTTTCGTATCCTCGAGAGGGGAGGCGGATTGGGTCATGTCCGAGGTCGTGCGTTACTCGGAGGCATCCGGGTCCATGATCAACCGGGAAAAGTGTGAGAGTCTCTGGCTGGGAGGGGGAGATCCTAGTTTTGATCTCCCGGGCACCCTTCCAGAGCCCCAGGCCTCCGCCAAAATTCTAGGCATCGAATTTGGTCCCGGGGACTATCCCCAGCAAAATTGGGAGGGCAGACTCAAGAATGCCGCCCAAAAGGTGGACCAGTGGAAGGGTTGGTCTTTAACCCTGAGGGAAAGGGTTGGTTTGGCTAAAGGTTTTCTGCTTCCCTTGTTAATTTACCTGGGCAGTGTGTGCATCTTGCCAGAACCTCTCTGGACACGGGTTTACAGCCTGTTCTTCCAGCTGTTATGGGGGAATGGGCTCAACCTAATCAAGAGAGAGGCGACGTACCGTACGAGGAGACTAGGTGGGTTGGGTATGGTCAACCCAGTGGTGTTCTTAGTGAACACCTTTCTTAAAGCCAACATTTCCAACCTCTGGCTAGAGAGGGCTCCTCCGTGGGTATTCTCCTGCAGGGGTTGGTTTCGGCCCTTCTTCCAGGAATGGGAGACAGGAGGGCAGGTGAAGGATCTCCGTACACCTCACGGACATCTCCCGGCTTACGCTACCCCGGTTCTGAAGGTGATCCGCCGGTGGGGTCTGGAGGTGAGGGGAATCAGGACCATGTTGAGACAATGTCTTGACAGAAGGGTTCTGTTGACCCATTTCCAGAAGCCCTGGTCCTCAGGGATTGCCCAGGCCGGGATCTGGAGGTGGGGCTCGGGCTTTTAAATTCAGAGCGGATCCCCACGAAGTTTTGGGACTTGGCCTGGCGCTGCTTTCATGGGAGACTGTATGTAAGGGACAACTTGAAGTACAGGAACTCTGATGATCGGGGTTGTCCTCGTGAGGAGTGTGGCGACGTGCTGGAAAGCATGGAGCACTTCCTCCTTCAGTGTCCCTTTAATGCAGAGGTTTACAACAGGGTGGGTGCTTCCATACGTTGGCCGCGGCTGGCGTCCCTTTCCTACGCCGAGTGGGTTTATGGGGCGTTCAGATCCCTGGGTGGCCGAGAGCGGAGCACTTTATTCCTAGTTAGCATAGTGGTCAGGTTTTACACGTGGAATGCACGGTGTTTAGTGTCGACGCAGCAGAAAGCCCTCCCCTGGGATGAGGTGGTTAGTAACATCTTGGGTGACCTGGGGAAGGTGCGTTCTTTGGAGTTCGAGAGGTTGGGTGTGAGGAGGGCCTCTTGGCTTTGGAGGGGCTTCTCCTTTTAAAAACACACTCAAGGGAGAGTTTTTGTGTGTGAATGGTGGTAGGGATAGCATAAGGTGGTGTGGGTGTTGAGGGAGAGAAGTAGGGGTAGATAGGGTCAGGGAGGGTCAGTAGGAGGGATAGATTGAGAGTTAAGGTACTGCCACACTAGACAATCCCGCTAGCGATCTCATTAGCGTCGCATACTAATGAGATCGCTAGCGGGATTGTTTCTATATCGCTAGTGGCACCTATTTTAGCGATGTCGTTAGGACGCTATCGCGGTTAGCGATCTCCTTAACGACTTTAGCGGTACAAAAGTACCGCTAAATCGCTAAAAAAGGTGCCACACTTAGCGATATATACTCACCCAGCGGGGCGCCAGCATAATGGTGTGGGTGTTGAGGAGAGAGAATGTAGGGTAGATAGGGTCAGGGAGGGTCAATAGGAGGGATAGATTGAGAGTTAGTTAAGTTAGGTAGATTAGGGACAGATAGGGATAGATAGGGACAGTCGGTTAGGGAAAGAAGTAGGGACAGTTTTAGTTGATGAGGGACAGGATGAATGTGTGGTTGGTAAGGGACAAGGCCTCTTAGGGCTCCAGTCTCCTGGTGGTGGGCTATTGCATGACACAATGTAGCTTTTTGTTTTGTAATAAAATAAAGAATGGATATTGAGGTTACAGGCACCGAACTTGGGCCTTGTAAAATAGGAAATGAAAGGAAAAATTAAGATTAGTTAAGTAGTTATGGCATATATTGATAACATTGTAGATTGTATTTTGTATATGTATTATATTGAGTGTATTGTATTGTTATATATAACGTGTTTTGTTTTTGATTGT
The DNA here is from genome assembly GCA_033576555.1 of Oophaga sylvatica. Classification (NCBI taxonomy): domain Eukaryota; kingdom Metazoa; phylum Chordata; class Amphibia; order Anura; family Dendrobatidae; genus Oophaga; species Oophaga sylvatica. Next base: position 6,301 of record JARQOD010013870.1, read on the forward strand.
CTGAGTGTCTGTAGATAGTAGTATGTGGGGTATAGTCAGGTTGGGTGGGGGTTGTCTGGGGGGGTGGGGTGTGGAGAAAGAAGATGTTTGAAGGGCAGTGGGCAGGAAACTTGCCATGGACCCACGGACCTGAAGAGAAAAAAATAAATTTTGCTGTGAAAAGGGCATAAACATTATATGGACCCGGGTTTTTGTTTTCAGTTAGGCCATGAACTTATGGACCGGAGGTGTGGTGGGGGGAATATATAAATAAAAAAAATTAAAAAAATGCATATATAATTTTTGTGTGATTTGTATTAGGGTGTTTAGCGAATGGTTAAGGGGAGTTGTTAAGGCCAGAATGGCATAATTTTTGATGGAGGCAATGGGCCAGAATGTTGTGTAATAGTCTTTTGTAAATTATGTAAATATGAAATAGGTGTGAATGGGGGGTGAATGAGGTATGAATGTGTGTGAATGGGTAAATAGGAATATGATTTTGTTTCCCCTTTTCTTTTCCCTTTTTTTTCATTTGAAGAAGGTTCCTGCTGGGGGTCCCTGAAGAAGAGCTGGAAAGTTCTAAAAGGACCTATAAAGTGAGGACTTTGGAAGATGGCGTAAGAAGAAGTGGATTTGAACTGGTTCCTTGTTTTTCTTTAAAAAGTTTCTTTGGTAATATTTACTTATGGTATAACGTGGTCATGGAAGTAGGTTTTGATTTTGATTTTAATATGTGTTATGTTGTATGGTTTTCATATATTTATAATTAAATAGAGTTCCAGCTCCACCCAGGAAGTGGAGAGGTGTGGTTGCTGGTGGTGGAAGCTGTGTGCAAGCTGCTTGGAGCTAAGTGCCTGGGAAGGAGGATTTTTTTTTCTCTATCTGGACTGCTACCTGCCCCTTCCCAGGCAGAGAGACCTTCCCTGGGACTGAGCGTCGGGGCTGTGCCCCTGGCTCCCACCCCCGGCAAGCTAGCTGGGGGTGGGGGGCCTCACATATCATCTGGAGGCCCACGCTGAAGCAAGCCAGTCCCAGGGATGAATAGGAGGAAGACACCGGGGGGCCGCAAGGCTCCAGGATCCAGGACCCCTGAAGCCGGGGCCGTGGCAGCTCCTTCTCCGGTGAGGAGGCTGCAGGCAGAGGTGCGGCAGGAGCCCCCCTTAATATCTGGGGCTCCAAGGCTGCGGGAGAGCCGTCCACCATCTATGCCTCCCGCATCCATGCCCACCTCTGTGAGTATGAGGAGGCAGCTAAGCAGCTGAGGATACTCCGGGAGAGGTTGAGGGGAGCCCGAGTGACAGCAAAAAATCAGCTCCCTGCCTCAAAGAGAGCGGAGGTATCTGCCACGGTCGGAAGGCTGAAGGGGGAGATAAGAGCACTGGAAGAGAGGAGGAAGATCATCCTGGAGGGAAGCGGCCCCTTGAGGAGAAACTAAGGAACGATGACCGGTTCAGAGCCCTGACGGGGGGGTCTCCTGGGGGGTCAGGAGGCCCCAGCCAGGTGGAGGAAGATGGCGGAACATCTGCGCCAGCTCCACCTGGGGACCTGGTGAGGTAAGAGCGCCCAGGACCTGGTGGGTAAGAGCTCCCAGGTATCGCACAGCGGGATAGCCCCGAACAAGTGGCTCTCCCACCGGACTCCAGTGACATGGAGGAAAGTGGGAGTGAGGGGGAGGATGGAGGGAGCGGGAGTAATAACAAGGGGGGCTGCCTCATCCTACAGCAAGTGAGGCAGATTGAGTCCCTGGCACGGTTTGGCACGCTGTTGTTTGGGGATGAGGTCTGCCTTGAGGATGAGGCAACTGGGAAGAGGGGAAGAAGGCGTAAGGCGAAGCAAGTGGTGGAGGAGAAACTTGTTTTTGTCCCTCTTTCCGGGGCCCCCCAGTCCCGCTGTGTGGAACCCGCTGCCCACCCCAGCCCGGGCCCTGTGGTGGGTCCGGTGCAAGGGAGCGGGGAGAGTAAAGTCTGCCTGGGTCTTGCTGACACTTCTGGTGGTGGCAGTTCGGATTCAGGCAGCGATATGGAGGTCGGTGCTGGTACTGGTAATGGTGGCGTTAGTGGGGGTGCTTGGGCTCAGTCCCCGGTGGCAGGGGGGGCTGGCCCAGCACCTGGTGAAGGTAAAGCCAGGGCCGCATCTCCAATTGCGGTGAGAGCAGCTTCTGGGCCCCCACGAACGGATCCGTTAAATCTGGATCACTTATGGGGGTCCAGAAGCATAGAAGGGGCGCAGATACTGCTGTAAAGCAACAATTAAAGACCTGCAAGGTGTTGGTCGCTCCCCTGGAGGCGACCGTGGTGAAGCCGGGGCACTCGGCACGTAGACACCAAAAGGGGTCCGTGCGGGGGACCCCGCCACCACTGGATGCCGAAGGGGAGTGGCCAGCCTTGCCTACAGCAGGGGGTGGGTACAGAGCGGCAGTGAAGGCCGTGGGGGGGCGTGGCCTCCCTGAATGTTGCCCTGCCTGCAGAGGTATGCAGGGGGGGCATGCTCTCCTTGACTGCAGTCCCGCCCGCCGTGCCGTGCTCGCATCATCTGGGGTGGGTGTGGCCTAGCAAGGGGCTGCTGCCCAGCCGTGGAGGGGCTGTGCCGGCGGGGGGGGGAGGGGTGCGTGGCATCGGCGGCCGTGGCTCCGCCCACTGTGCCGAGTCATCTGGGGTGGGCGTGGCCTCGAAGGGGCTGCTGCTCAGCCTGGAGTGGCTGTGGCCAGTGGGGGGCGTGGCTTCGGCGAGTCCGCCGCCCTCTGTCCTGCCCACCCATACCATCGGGTCTGCAGCCCCAAAAGCCGGTAGGGAGTTGTCGGGGTCCCCAACCCACTTACTGTCATCTGGTGGTACGGGGGCTGCGGCGCTCCAGGTAAAGCCGGCGGAGGAGGTGTGTGGAGGGCAGGGTGCGGTGGCAAAGTCCGTCCCTGCCCTAGGAAGCACAGAGAAAGGAAAGAAAAAAAAAAAAAGTGTTCCAGAGAGCCCAGGAGCTGCTGCTGCTCCTGAGCCCAGGCAGGGTGTACTAAGTGCACTCTGCTCTGGAGCATTTAAAGGGGCAGCGGCACTCCTGGGTAGAGGAAAAAAAAAATGATGAAGACAAAGACATCTTTATCCAGCCAGGGCCCCCAGCAGGAGGTGTGGAAAGCGGCAGACCTAAAAGCAAAGATAAAGGCAATGTAAATATTGTAAATAGTGCAAATATTGTAAATAATGAAAATAATGTAAATAATAGTGTATATATGGATAGTATGGATAGTGAGGTTGATAGTGATGGTGTGAGTGACATTTTTGAAGAGCTGTTTGCGGAGGTGGTGCATGGAGGTGTGAGTGATGGCGAGGGTGGTATGAATGAGGGAGTGAGTCTGGGAGTGAATGCCGGGGTGGATGCAGGTGTGAATGTGGGAGCAAGTGTGAGTGGGGTAAGGGCTGGTCCATCTGCCTCCCCAGCCGTGGCTCCCAGGCGTTCATATGCGGGGGTCACGCTGGGGGTAGGGGGGGCTCCCGGGGGGGTTCTCAGGGGGTCTCCTCACCTCTGGACTCCGGGGACGGCGTTTTGCACCGCCATTTCCTGGAGGCCCTCAAAAGGGGAGAAAGGTCGATAATTGTAGAGGGGAGGACGGTGGACTTGTCTTTCTGGATAGAGAGACATGGTTTAGCCGCCTTCCAAGAGAGAAGAGAGGGAGGGACTGTCTGGTCTCTCCCAACAGCCGGGCAAGGGCTGGTAAGGAGGAATGTGGTCCGTCTTCGGTGGGGGGGCAGTGAAGCTTGCCTACCCAGGAGTAGGGTGGTGGAGCTCCTCCTGAAGATGGGCTTTAGGGCAGATGACATCTTTGCCCTGATCCATCCCACATCAGCCCGTTTCTTTGACATCAGCTTTGTTCGGCCAGAGGGGCTTGAGCTCTTCTGGTCAAATTATGAGCTGGTGAAAGGGGAGCCCGGATGGCGAGGCTTCGTCGTACAGGCGGTGTCTCGCCAAAATTCCGTCAAGAGAGTGACCGTGGTGACATGTAACGAGTCACTCTCAGGCGTGGACATAATGACGTGGCTTTCCCGGTATGGGGAAGTCACTGAGGTCCCAAAAAAGATCAGGGACGAGTTTGGTATTTGGTCGGGGGGCTGGACCTTCATGGTTAAGTTGAAGGTCTCAGGCGATACGGTCACCCACATCCCTTCCTCGGCATTCCTGGGAAGGGACAGGATCCTGATCTTCTACCAGGGGCAGCCAAAGGTTTGTCACAAGTGCGGCGATCCCCGCCACTTCAGCGCAAGCTGCAAGGTGCAGAAATGTGCCTTGTGTGGCGGGGTGGGCCATCTCGCCGCTGCATGTAGGGACATTCGGTGCAACCTGTGTGGTGACCTTGGTCACCCGTATAGCCGCTGCCCTCGCTCCTTCTCCAATACTGCTGCGGGCCCGGTGGGGGGAGACCGTGGGGGGGAAACCTCCGGCGGGTCTTCCTCTGTCGCGGCGGGCGGTGGTGGCGGGGAGGGGGCTGAGGGGCCAGTGAGGAAAGGCAAAGTCACTAGAGGCCCTCATATCAGCGGAGGCAGGCGGCTCGCCAGGGGGGTAAGGAGCAGGTGGAGCCTCGGGTAACCGGGGTGATGCCTGTTCCTCCCTCTGGGTTGGTGGCTAAAGCCTCTGAGGCCCTGGGGGAGGAAGCGGTGAACGAGGAGATCAGGAGGAAGGAGAGGGAGGATAAAGCGGCTGACTCAGACAACTCCTCTCAGTATGAAAGTGTTGATGAGGAAGTCTTAGAGCAGCCTACAATATCAAAGGGTGGAAAAAAGCGCAACAACAGGAGGGGGAGGAAGAGGCTGAATAAGTCTTCCAAATCCCCCCACCCCGACCGTGAGGGTACCAACGGAAGTGCCCACCGTTCCCCCTCTGATCACACTCTCCAACCGGTTCCAGGCCCTTGAGGACTCTGCTAAAGAGTTGCCGGACGAGGGCAGGGGACCGGGGGACGGCACGGGGGGTCTTTTAGGGGATGGCGGAGTCCAACCCTTGGGGGACGTTGTTTCTCCCAAGGGGGGGACAGACCTGGAGTCCGGAGGTGAGGACACCAGGGGAGGAGGAATGGACACCTCGTCCACCTTAAAAAGGAAAGGTTCCGACTCCTCCCCAGAGGGTGGTGGGAGTGGGGTGGGTAAGAAGAAGGCCGTCGAGCTTGATCACTCATGATGGCTGAACTCGCTCCGTTGACACTGGCGTCCATTAATGTCGCCAGCATTAAGTCAGATGCGGCTAGATTTACAGCCTTTGATTTTCTCACCCGAATTGAGGCTGAAATTTTATTTTTGCAGGAGACCAGACTAACTGACATGGGGGCCATACATAAAGCACGGAGAGAGTGGAGGTGCGGGCCCTCATACTGGTCTCTTTCGGCCGAGCCGTATAGCGGGGTGGCAGTACTCTTTAAGACTGCAGATGTGGAATGCAGACGAGTGATCGAGCTAGAAATGGGGAGGTGCCTGGTCCTTGACGTCTTCATGAGGGGACAAGAGCTACGGCTCATAAACATCTATGGTCCACAATCAAAGTGGGACCGGAAATGTCTCTTCCTGAGGATTAAGCCCTTTCTTTTTACAAGCCGGCAGGTGGTCTTCGGTGGGGACTTCAACACCATTACGAGGTCCCGTGATCGGGGGGGTCCTGGAGATCGCCTGGCTTATGACAGTGTCACGCTCAATAGCATAGCCAGTGAAGCTCGCCTGGTGGATGTCCACATCCGGCACACCCCAGGTCACGGGGGTTTCACCTATCATAGGGGTAGCTGTAGATCTAGAATAGACAGGTTTTTTTTAAAGGAGGATGCCATCTTTTCTGCTGTGTCCGCCGTTGAGGTGGAGTTCTCCGATCACTGTCTAATTTTCTTTTCTCTGAATGTTGCAGAAACTCCCCGGATGGGAAGAGGGCTGTGGAAGCTGAATTCTCCCTGCTGGAAGAAGCGAATGTGAGACAATCCTTCGAGGATTTTCTTCAGAGCCAGGTACCGCTTTTGGATCTCTGTAGTAGTAAGTCAGAGTGGTGGGAGATCTTCAAAAAGCGGGTGGCGGGGTTCTTCCGCAAGCTCTCGAGCCTCAGGAGTCTGAACAGGCATCGCTTGTATCAGGCTCTGGGGAGGAAACTCGAGCAGCTCGTCTCGATGGAGGTGACCGTGAGGAAATCTCCAGAGTGAAGTCTTTGCTTAAGAGGTGTCAGTATGATAGGCACACATCTTTGGTTTTTGAGAGGGATTTCGGGAAGTACCGCTCACCCGACCCCTACAGGAACTGTAAGATGTCAGTGAATTGTAAAATGGTGACAGGACTGATCGATAGTACGGGGTCCTGAACAGATCCAAATCAGGGATCCTGGAGGTGGTCAGGTCCTTTTACTCACACTCTTGGGAAAGAGGGATCTAGATCGGGATGAGATGTCGGCTTTCCTGGCTGAAACCTCCCTGAGCCAGGGGATGATCCCTCTCTTGGTGTTTTGGCAGAAGCAATCAGGGAAGAGGAAGTGAGACTGGCCATTGATGGGCTTCGGCCCAAAAAATCGCCGGTCCGGATGGCTTAACATCCGAATTTTATAAGACTTTAGGGACTCCTTGGTCCCCCTCTTGACTGGGGTGTTTAATGAGTGTCTTTCCTCGGGTACTCTTCCCGGTTCAATGAGGAGGTCAGCCCTGATTATTCTGTCAAAGGGTAAAGACTCGTCCCGTATTGAGAATTGGCGTCCCATAGCGCTTCTCAATACGGACCGGAAGGTTCTGGCGAAGGTGTTGTTTAACCGGCTGGTCAAGTTTGCACCCCGGCTCCTTTCGGAGGCCCAGCACTGCTCTGTTCCAGGCCGCAGCACCTTTAGTGCTGTGCTCGGTGTCCGAGAGGCAGTGGAACAGGGTAGGGCAGGTCACTGGAAGGGTATCTACTGTCATTAGACCAAGCAAAAGCCTTTGACCGGGTTAACCATGAGTACCTCTGGTCTGTCCTTTTAAGGTACGGTCTGCCTGGGAGGTTTGTAAATT
>JARQOD010013871.1:0-13263 GCA_033576555.1 Oophaga sylvatica
ACTTTCAATAAAAAGAAGGATTATAGGAACCAGGACCGCTGGACTCATAAAGGAACAAGACAGAAGGGAACCTTGTTTGGCAAACAACCCTTCAGATCGGATGAGAAGCCACGGCAATTCTGACCTGCCGGGTGGGTGCAGATTAGCTCTTTTTAGTCAACAGTGGAAGCGGGTGACATCAAGCTGTTCTGTCCCCACATGAGGCGAATGGAGGTATAGTTGATTGGGGCTGGGAGAGTTTGCCTACCTTCCGCTTCCTCATGCAGAGCAGACAGGACCAGTGCTGTTCAGCGTCTGGAGAGATGATGCACACCAGGGATTGTAAAGTCCAGACTTGTTTATTTGGAAATCTGGACATACAGCTTATGATTGGTATACAGTAACTTCTCCAGAAATGCAGGTGAAACGAGGTGCAGCAAGACGTAGCACCAAGTGTGGCTGCAAGTGTGACCAGCAGGAGTGAGTGGTCGAAAACTGATGCCTTTCACAGCTCGGTGCAAAGCGTGTCTCTCCCATAAAGAACTAACAAGCAAATGGCTGCTAACAGGAAGAAGAAGCAGTGACCTTAGAACAGGAAGTGAAAGGCATGTACCGTAATTAATTAGTTACAGGCTGCCACACAGAAAGGCCACCAGGTAACAGCAGAGAGCATGAAAGAATAGATTATACACAGCATGGAAATAATACAATACATAACCAGACAGACGGAACAGCACACAAGCTCTTAGGTTATTAATCTGATAACATCTGGCCTAAAATTTGAATTTGTCCGGGCCCCCCTGGACACCTTCCTATTGACTTCTCTAAGCTCCCAATCTCAGCAGGCTGCCTTAGAGTCAGAAATAAGAAGTCTATTATCCAAAAGGGTCTTAGTGGAAGTTCCAGTTCATCAAAGAGGGAAAAGGTCCTATTCTCCTCTATTTTTGGTACCATAACCAGATGGTTCATATAGGACTATAATAAATCTGAGAAAGTTTGAATGTCTTTTTAGAGAACCGAACCTTCAAAATGGAGTCTGTCAAATCAACCATAAAAATTTTGTTTCCCAGATGTTTTAGGTCGGTGGTCGACCTCAAAGATGCATATTATCTGCCAATACATGCCGAACATCAAAAATATCTCCGGGTAGCGGTCTGGTTGGATGGTCAAGTTTGTCACGTCCAGTACACAGCAATGCCCTTCGGGTTGTCTGTGGCTCCCAAGGTTTTCACCAAATTGATGGCAGAGATGATGTCATATCTGAGATTAAAAGACACCCTTATAGTCCCATATCTAGATGATCTGTTGGTAATAGAAAATGCTGCCTCGCAATGTCAACAGCGTCTCCTTAACATGATCTCGTCCTTACAGGAGTTGGGATGGCTAATCAATTGGGAAAAATCCAGACTACGGCCGACAACCTGCCAGATATTCCTGGGCCTTCTGTTAGACTCCGTAAGTTAGAGGAGCCTTCTTCCAGAGGCTAAACAGCTAACAATAGTTAAGAAGGTAGAGTCAGTGATTAACAACCCCATTATATCTCTTAGGCAGGGGATGTCTCTCCTTGGTTCATTGACATCATGCATTCTGGCTGTCCCTTGGGCTCAGTTCCACACCAGACAGCTACAGAACATTGTATTGTGGGAAAAAATAAGATTACAGGGTCATTTAGATGGTCCTATATCCTTATCGGCAGAATTACAATCCTTGGACTGGTGGCTAAAAGTAGATAATCTTTCAGGAGGAGTCCCTTGGGTAACAAAACCTACAAAAATAATTTTTACGCATGCTAGTCCTAAGGGATTGGGAGCACACCTAGGGGAACAAGTGGTTCAGGGCAATGGTCCAGGTTTGAAGAAAACGATTCGTCAAATGTAAGGGAATTAAATACCTTTTTCCATGCTATATACAATTTTCTTCCACAGTTACGGGGAACCATATAAGAGTACTGTTAGACAACATGACATCCGTGGCGTACATAAACCATCAAGGAGGAGCAAAATCAGGACCTCATGTCTATAACAGACAAAATACTAACAATAGCAGAAGAACATCTCCTATCTCTCTCAGCTCTGCATATCAGAGGAGCGGACAACTCAAAAGCGGACTTCCTCAGTTGCCAGACACTCCATCAGGGAGAATGGGTGCTCAACCCTCGCATTTTCAAAATGATAACAGAGTTATGGGGCACACCAGAAATAGACCTCTTCGCAACAAGAAGGAACAGACAGGTCAAGAAGTTTGCTTCATTGTCTCGGATGGACAATCCGGACTTTCTCGACTCCCTTCAGATTCCATGGAATTTTCATTAAGCATATGCTTTTCCCCCAATGATAATTCTACCCGATGTAATCCGGAAATAAGAGACGAAGGGGCGAATGTTATACTAATCGTCCTCCTTTTGGCCCAAGAGACCATGGTTTTCCTGGCTCAGAGCCATGTCAGTCTCGGAACCATGGATCCTCCCAGAAGATCGAGACCTGTTATCCCAGGTACCCTTCTACCACCCTCAGGTGAGGGGATTACGACTGACTGCCTGGCATTTGAAAGGCAGATATTAAAACTAAGAGGCTTTTCCGAATAATTAATTGACGCTCTCCTACACAGTAGAAAGGAGGCCACCACGAAAATATATGCTAGAGTGTGGAGAAAATTCTTTAGCTTCTATCCTGCGGCCCTATCTAAAGAAATACCCATTCCCATCATTCTAGAAATTCTGCAGAAGGGACATGAATTGGGCCTTTCAGTCAATACATTGAAGGTACAAGTATCGGCTCTAGGAGCTTTATATGGCCACAACGTGGCGGGAGATAAATGGATAGCTCGTGTTATATCAGCCTGTCAAAGACAGGAGCCGGTACATCTCCCACAAATGCCACTGTGTGATCTCAACCTAGTGTTGGATGACTTAACAAGAGCATCATTTGAACCTCTTCATCTAGCCCCAATAAAATACGCTTCCCTCAAAAGAGCCCTGTTAGTGGCCCTAGTATCGGCAAGAAAGTAAGCGATATCCAGGCCTTATCGATAGACCCCCCCTTTTCTATCAATATTCCAAGATAGGGTAGTCCTAAAAACAGACCCTTCCAACCTGCCCAAAGTATCCACAAGATTCCATAGATCACAGGAGATTTTTCTTCCCTCCTTCTATAATAATCCCACAGATGAGGAGGAAGAAAGATTTCACACACTAGATGTGAGAAGGGCAGTAATAACGTACTTAGATAGGCCTAAACCCTGGAGGAAGAGTAGCGATCTCTTTGTCTACTTTCAGGGCTGCAAGAAGGGATCGAGAATTACGAAGGGTACTCTGTCCCGGTGGATTAGGGACGCAATTACTCTAGCATACTCGGTTAAAGGAGAAGATCTACCTCAGTGTTATGTTACGGTAGCTGAGGAGTGCAAGCAAAAAAGGAAATACACCAGAGCAGTTGGAATCTATGAGATTGCAGTACCCTGACTAACCACCGCAACTAGAGGCAGCCGTGGAGCGTTCCTACGTTGGTCCTAGACGCCTCGTCACAGCCTGAGAAACTAACTACACCTAAAGATAGAAATAGGAAAGCTATCTGCCCCGGAGCAGAACCCCAAAGATAATAGAAAGCCCCCAAACATGTAATGGCGGTTAGACAAGAGGAAATACTGACACAGAAAGAAAATAGTATGAGCAAACGCTGGGGCCCAAACTATCTAAATAGAAAAGGATAGGAAGGGTACTTACTGCAATCCCAGAAAACCCTGAAAACACCAACTCTACTAATTTCAAAATCACCTGAGATCACACGACCTCTACCACCTAAATTAGTTCTCTGGTGTAACAAAAACAGCAGCCACTGAAAAAACTGGAAAAAGCAAAAGTACAAAACACAGTGGCTGGACTAAACTGAGAGGGCAAAAGCCCCCGGAGGGGACCCAGAAGGCCCCCACAGAAGTGCAGGACAAAATGCAAAAATATAGCAAAAACACAAAATAAGAAATTGTCTTATCTGATAGCAGGAGATGCAGACACGACACAGCAGGCTACAAGGGAAACTGGAAAGAAGGATTCAGACCAGAACAATTGATCACCGGCAACCCTGATGGGAAAATGATTCCCTTAAATAAGACCAATCAGTAACACCTGATTCCCAGTCTTCACAATCCTCACTAGTACCGCTTGTAACCACCAGAGGGAGCCTCTGCTCAGAACTCATCTCAAACCCATTCACAACAGTACCCCCCCCTTGAGGAGGGGTCACCGAACCCTCATTTGAGCAACCAGGTCGTCAGGATGAGTTCTATGATACGCACGGATAAGTCTCCTAGCATGGATGTCCGAAGCAAACACCCAAGAATTATCTTCCTGACCATAACCTCTCCATTTAACCAAATACTGGAGTCTTCGTCTAGAAAAACGAGAATCCAATATTTTCTCAACCACATACTCCAGATTGCCCTCAACCAAAACAGGGTCAGGAGGCACAGCAGCAGGAACCACTGGCTCAACAAACCTCTTCAACAAGGACTTGTGGAACACGTTATGGATCTTAAATGTCCCTGGAAGAAGCAAACGAAAAGAAACAGGATTAATAATCTCCATGATCTTATAAGGTCCAATGAACCTAGGCTTAAATTTAGGAGATGCTACTCTCATAGGAATATTCTTTGAGGACAACCAGACCAAGTCCCCCACTTTAAACCGAGGACCATCAGTCCTATGCCGGTTAGCAAACCGCTGGGCCTTCTCCTGAGAGAGGGACAACCTCTCCACTACCTGGTCCCAAATCTGCTGCATACGCTCAACAACAGAGTCAACACCTGGACAGACAGAAGCCTCCGTCTGTCCTGAAGAAAATCGAGGTGAAACCCAGAATTACAGAAAAACGGAGACATCAAAGTGGCAGAGCTAGCCCTATTATTAAGAGCAAACTCAGCCAAAGGCAAAAAAGAGACCCAGTCATCCTGATCAGCAGACACAAAGCATCTTAGATAAGTCTCCAATGTCTGGTTTGTTCTCTCATGTCACGCTGTAAGAGTAAAAACAACAAAGGGGAGCTCTTAGCTTAAGTATTCTCAAACCGATCCAGTCTGCTAAACTATATAATGCTTTCACCGGCATCAAACACCCAGACTGGCAGGAATATAAAGGAAACTAATTAAAAACATAATCCAAAGCAGCCGGCGAGGCTGGACCTAGTCTTAGCAAAAAAGCTAGGTAAAAATTAACTTCTCATTACCAAACACAAGAAAACAGCAGCTCAGCTGTGAGAAGTCAGAATGTGCAATCGCGACGATCTTCGTGGCGATGCACCATGACAGTACCCCCCTTTAGGGAGGGGCCTCCGGACCCTCATGACCAGGTCTGTCTGGGTAAATTGTGTAAAAAGGCCCCGAACCAATCGATCTGCGTTATCATCAACGCAGGGACCCACGTCCTCTCCTCAGGACCATACCCCCTCCAATGAATTTTCCACGTATCATTGACTACCACTGAAGGAGGAGGTAGAGGTGACGGTATGACTGGTGCCACTACTTTTTAAGTAATGACTTGTGAAACACATTATGAATTTTTAAACGTAGGGGGGAGGTCCAGACGAAATGCCACAGGATTAATTAGGGAAACTGACCCCTGTATGGCCCGATGAATCTGGGACCCAACCCTCCAGGAGGGAACTTAAGTTTTATATTCCTGGTAGACAACCACACCAGATCGTTCACCCTCAGATCTAGACCAGAAACTCTCCTCCTATCACCATCCGTTTGTATTCTAGTCCTAAGAAGGACCCTGAATACCCCCAAAAGGAATGAACAGGTAACGGTTAATGAACAGAAAGACATACAAGAAAGACAAGAAAAAAAAGTAAATAAAGTCTTACATACAACACTCACACACAGTAGGAACACCTAAGGTCTCAGAGATAAACAATAAGCTGTAAGAGTAAAAACAACTAAGGAGCTCTTAGCTTAAGTATTCTCAGACCGATCCAGTCTGCAAAACTATATGAATGCTTTAACAGGGGCATCAAACACCCAGACTGGCGGGAAAATATAAAGGAAACTAATTAGAACAAAAATCCAAGCAGCCGGGCGAGGCTGGACCTAGTCTTAGCAAAGAGCTAGGTAAAATTAACTCTCTCATTACCAAACACAAAAGAAACAGCAGCTCAGCTGTGAGAAGTCAGAATGTGCAATCGCGACGATCTTCGTGGCGATGCACCCATGACAACTCAGTTTGACCATTGGTCTGAGGATAAAAATCCCGAGGAGAAAGACAATTAAAAAACCCAGTTTAAAACCCAAAAGTCCTCCAAAAATCTGGAAACAAACTGGACTCCTCGTCAGACACAATGTTCTCAGGAATGCCGTGTAAACGAACCACGTGCTGAAGGAACAACGGCACCAATTCAGAGGAGGAAGGCAACTGGGTTTAAGGGCAACAAGAATTTTATCATTTTGGAAAACCTATCACAAATTACCCAGATGGTGGTCATTCTCTGGAAACCAGGAAGATCGGAAATGAAATCCATAGAGATATGGGTCCATGGTCTTTTGGGCAAAAGGCAATGGCATCAACAAACACTGGAGCGAGAGCAAGGCTTTGGAGCGAGAGCAAGTCCCGCAGGACTGCACAAATTCCCTGACATCGCGAGACAAGGTAGGCCAACCAAAAAAGGACCGACTAACCAATCCTCTGGTACCAAAAATTCCGGATGCCCAGCCAATACGGAACAATGAATCTCAGACATCACACTCTTTTTCCATTGGTCGGGACAAACAATTTTCCAACAGGGCAGGGGCTCGGGCCTATCCTCCTGACACCCCTCCAGGGGCAAGTCTCAAATTGGGCGAGATGGCGGAAAGAACTACCCCCCTTCAAAATAACAGAGGGATCAGATAGCTCAGGAGAGTCCGCAAGGAAACTCCTCGAGAGGGCATCCGCCCTTAACATTCTTATGCCAGGAAGAAAGGAAACCACAAAATTAAAACGTGTGAAAAACAAGGCCCCACCTGGTGTCTGGATGAGGTCGCTTTTCAAAATTCCAGATAGACCAGATTCTTATGGCCGTAAGGGACCAACCACCTGATGTTTGGCTCCCCTCCAGCCAATGTCCCCCACTCTTCAAAAGCCCCCTTCATGGCCAAAACTCCCCGATTACCCCCCCGTCTAATTACGTTCAGTAGGAGAAATTTTTCGGGGGAGAAAAAGGCACAAGGGTTACTTTTAGAGGTCTCTGGATCTTTTTGGGACAAAACGGCACCTGCCCCAATTTCAGAGGCATCAACCTCCACCTGAAATGGCAGAGAAAAAATCAGGCTGCCGTAGGTAGAACAGGAGCAGAAGTGAATCTCTGCTTAAAATTCCTGAAACGCAGAGACTGCCCCGGGAGGCCAATTCACCACATCAGAACCCCTTTTTGGTCAAATCAGTTAATGGTTTAACAATAACAAGAAAATTACCAATAAATTACAATAAAAAATTAGGCAAAACCCAAAAAATCTCTGAAGAGCCTTTTAAAGAAGTAGGTTGGGACCCAATCACAGATGGCCTGAAACCCTTTACCGGGTCCATTTCAAAAACAATGGGGACAAATGAATCCAGAAATGAGATTCTTCTGTACGCCAAAAAGACACTTTGATCCTTCACATACAGAGCATTTCTCTCAAAAATCGGAATACAGTTCGAACAATGTTTCACATGAGAGTCCCAGCTTAGAAAAAAACAAGATATCATCCAAATAAAAATCAGAAACTTGCCACAAAACCCTGAAAATGTCATTATAAGGAAGACGAAAGGGATTAGTGAGCCCAAAGGCATCACAAGGGACTCAAAATGCCCCCCAGGGGGTTAATGCCGTTTTCCATTCATCCCGTGCTTAATGCGAATAGGTTATACCCCCCGAGTCAAGCTTGGGAAACCAAGTAGGTTTTTCACCCTGGGAAAACAGGTCAGAAATCAAAGGGGAAAAGGGTATTGATATTTCACAGTAATATTGTTCAAGAGACGAAATCAATACATGGCCTTAATGAACAATCTTTTTTGGCCACAAAAAAAAACCGGCCCTAAGGGGAAGAGGAGGTCTGTATGACCCTTCTCCCAAAGATTCCTTGATATAAAGACCGCCATGCGTCATGTTCGGTACAGACAAGTTAAAAAAGGCCCTTAGGGAATTTACTACCCGGGACTAATTCAATAGCGCTCATAGCTCTATGGGGGGAAGGATGCAGATTTACTTCCAAAAAAAAAAAAATCAAAAAAAAGCGGAACATCCTCCCGGGGGGACCCAAAAAAAAGGATGTTGGCACTAACAATTGCACCCCAAGGTTACAGACAAATTTTTCCCAATAAAAACGGTTTAAACTGAAAAAAAGGGGAACCCCCACACATAATGTCAGAATTTATAAACCCAAAAATTTGCACCCTCCGGGATCGGTTAAAACCCCTTATCACCTAAAAAAACGGGGTTTTTCTCACCAAAGGGGAAATGGGCCCATAGGGAATAACTTCTTGGGGGTATAGGGAAACACAACTTTAGAAAAATCAAAATTTCCATATTAATGCTGCCCCAGAATCAACGAAACAGCAAAAAGAGGACAGAGGCAATCAATGACAGTTAAAAAAATTATTGAACACTCCCAAGAAACTGAGCGTGAAAACGTTTTCCCCCCTTTGGGGCAACGAAATCAAAGGCATCCCCACATAAAACAAAACCCATTGCGTTTTCGAAACCATAGGGGCCCCAACCCACTCCCCATGCTGGCCAGCATTTCCAAAAGGCAACCCCCCCGCATTTTTTCTCGCTACGCAAAGGTCTTTAAATCCCCAAATAAATAAATCATTGAGACCAGGGGGGACGGGAACCCCCCAAAAAACCTTTAAATTACCGAAACCTTTCCGGGAAAAGGGGCCGCCAAAGGTCGTCTTTCCCTTTGTCAGGACTGCCCACCTAGGGAAAACTTGACTATACTCCCATAAACCCTGTTTAATCCCAAAAGGTTTTTTCCTTTACATGACTTAGGCCATCGTACAATCCCCCAAACCAAAAAAAATGTAAAATCCCAAAAAACAGGATCCCAGTATCAGGAAAAACCCAATCCGGGACCCGCGCAGGGAGAGATTTTTAATTTGAACCTGCCGCTGCTTTCCGAGGACTTGATTTAAGGCAAAAAAAAATTTCAATTTTTTTAAAATTCTAAAAATTTACTCGACCCAAAAAACAAATCTGGCATGGGGATCCGGGTCCACAACGGCCCTACAGTTAAAAAACTTAAACCTCGGGGCAAGCGACCACACCCAAAATGTGCAAACCCGGGAAAAAAGATCCCCCCCACCCAAAATTACGGGGAAAAAAAAAAAAAAAAATGCAACAAACAAAAAATTTCCGAAACTTTTCTTCCCTTTTAAAAAATTTTTTTTTTCCCTTCTTGAGTCCATAAATTTTTAGGCCCTTAATGTTTTTGGGGTAGCGGGAGGAAGCAAAAAAAAAAATCCCCAAGCATTGGAATCATGAGTTGCATCCCCTAAACTAACCCCCGAAAAAGAGGCCCCGGGACTTCCTATTGGTCCAGACCCCTCTCACAGCCTAGAAACTAATACACCTAAAGATAGAAAGAAACTACTCCCCGGAGCAAAACCCCCAAAAAGATAATAAAAGCCCCAAAAAATGTAAGGGGTTAAAAGGGAAAACTGAAAAGAAAGAAAAAATATAAAACGCGGGGGCCCAAAACATTAAAGAAAAGGAAAGGGGGTCTTATGCAACCCCAAAAAACCCAAAAAAAAAAAAACTCTAAAATTTAAAAAACACCGAACACAGACCTCACCCCCAAAAAAATTCTCGGGGGTAAAAAAACGCAGCCCTAAAAAACGGGAAAAACAAAGTACAAAACACAGTGGCTAAATAAACAAGGGAAAAAAACCCCCCGGGGGGACCCAAACCCCCACAAATGCGGAAAAATAAAAAAAATTTGAAAAAACAAAATAAGAAAATTTCCCCTTTTTTAAACGGGACAACCGACCAGAGGGTAAAAGGGAAACGGAAAAAATTCCGACCAAAAATTTTATCACCGGCAACCCTGTGGGGAAAAAAATTTTCCCTTAAATAAACCAATCGTAACACCTGTTCCCCTTCACAATCCTCCAATAGCTTTAACCCCCAAGGGACCCCCTGCTCAGAACTTTCCCCAAAAAACCTTCACAACCCCAGGGTTTACAGATAAGAAAATTATTTAATACTTACAAATGGGGGCTTCCTCTCTTTCGATCCCCAAATTGGAGCGGGGGCCGCACCTTTTATCTCTCCCGAGGTTTTTTCCGTTTCCAGGGGAGATCCCCTCCCATATGCTTCGGGGGCCCCTAAAAGAACTTACATAAATAAACGGCTTTTTTGGGGCCAAGGGCGCAACACAACGACCCCCAACTCTGCTTTTTAAACCACGAAAACCCCTGAAACAGTAAGCATGGGTGCAAGCATCATGAATGGGGATGTTCTCTACTAGGGCCGACCCCATTTATCGATAGCAGGGGGCGGCCAGTTTTCTATATTAAAAACTTAAGAGGCATGCGCCCAACGCGGGGGGGATATGCCCTTTAAATGAGTGTTTCAACAAAAACAACAACCCAAACACACCAGTAAAATAGCAAAAAACGGCCAGCCAACAAAATTTAGGGACATGGCCCTCCCAACTCCGTACCCCTTAAAAGATAGAACACTTTTGGGGCATTAAAAAGCCCCTTTTTGATCAAAAACAATCCAAACAAATTTTGGGTTAGTCCAAATCCTAGGAATAACAGGGGAAAAGTTGGTTGACTCTACAACTAGTTGGGGCTCAAAAAAAATGTGGGGCTACAACTAAATTTAGGCTGACACAAATGATAAAACCCAAAAAAGTACATATTTTTATTTTTAAAGACAAAGGGAACACGCTATTTTTTTTAGAAAGCCCAAGTTAATTTTTTTTTTTTCGTAAAGTATTAAACATTCTATACATTTTTCTTTTATTTTAATTAGAAAAAATGGGCAATGTTCCCAATGCGGAAATTATAACTAGTGTAAAGATTTTTTGGGTTAACCATTTTTTTTAACACACCTATTTTGAACACTACGTATTGTGGGGAGAGGGGTGATAGGATGCCGTATGAAGGGATTTAGGTATTAGATTACATCAGGGGCTATTAAACAGGGGGAGAAAAGACTTTTTGGGGTTGAAGTTCCAAACCAAAAAAAAAAATTCATTTATTTTTTAAAAGTTTAAACATTAAAAAAATTTAACACAAACAAAAAAAACAAAAATCCTTTGATACATTTTCCCTTTTTTTTGACTAAAAGCTGGAGCAATAAGCCTGACTTTCCGTTAAAAAACTGACAATTTATCAAAAAAGGCATTTTTACCGTAAGTAATATGAGGGTTTCCCCTGCACATTCCCCCTTAATCATGTCTGCAGACAATTAAAAAAAGGGAAGCCAGCGCGCACATGTCAGCAGAAAATTTTTTAAATCCTGCACTAAAATTCTAACGTTTTTTAAAAATTTAACATTTACAAATAATTATCAATTCTTGAGCTACCCCGCCACGCAAGGGTTTCAATGGGCATACCTCCACGTTTTTTATTTTCACGGGGCCCTTTCGGCCTCCTGAAATTTTAAAACAAAAATGCAAAAAAACTAAAAACAAGACGCAGAAACCGCAAAAAAAACCGAACATAACGAATCACCCCCAGGTGCCAGGCAACAAACAGGTAAAGGCCGCCAGGGCCCCGGGGGACATTCAGTCTGACTCCACATTCGCCAAAAACCCGCAACCACAGATAAAGAGGAAACAGGGCCCGCACAGGGGCACAATTTCATAAACCCAGGGGGAGGCAGGGGAGGGCAGGGGGGCTGTTGGTTTTACACACCTAAGCCCAATTTAAAAAAAAAAAAAAAAAAAAAAAACCTGGGCATGCATGCATTTTATCTGTTTTTTTTTTCTTTTTAAAATTTATTAGCTGCTGTACACACATACACAGCCCGCCCTGCCCCCGCTAATGTTAATTTGCACCTTGCCTTGCCCGTTTTACTCTTAATCTTGGGCCCTGGGTTTGGGGAGTGGATGCAGATCTACATGTCCTCCCGGGCCTGTTTGGCCTTTACCTGACGCGACTGGCACCACGGGGGGGTTTCAGTTTTGCTTCAGTATTTTTTAGTTTCGCATCTTTTTTCAGTTTTTTTTCAGTTTTCTTTTAATAATTTCAAGGGCCCTAATGGACAGGGAAAATAAAAAACGTAAGAGGGACACCCCATAAAATGCCTTGTCGTGGCGGGGAGCCAAAAATTGCAAATTGCTAAATGCTCAAATTTAAAAACAGTTAAATTTAATATTGGGGAGAGCACTTAAATTATTTCATCTATCTTTTCTCCTGGCTTCCCCCTTTTTTTTACTGCAACAATACTATAACGTTTGGCACGAGACATTTTCCTGGAGGGTTTTTGGGGAACCTTCTTTAAAGCCAAAGTTCAGCAAGCACGATTGAAAGCAATATTTTTCTGGGCCTTTTTTCCTTTGTAAAAAGACCCTACCAGTGCTGGGTTTGGGGGAGGAAACTAGGCATTTCCCAACACCATGACGCCCCCCTCCATTTGCATTTTAACTTTTGGGGCCCCTCACCTCCCTCTTCACCCCCTCTGCATCTGATGCAGCAGACGCAATGGGGTCACTTCATTCACCCTGCTTCTAGGATTTCTGAGTAAACCCTGCAGAACCGGGGCGTGGGGAAGGGGAGAGGTGATATTTATTTTTTTTTTCACATAACATTGGGGGGCCTAATACTAGGGCTTCTTTTAAACTACATATTCAGGGGTCATATATTTTACAAACTAAAATGAATAACAAAATTTCATAAAAAGGTAATATACATGTGTATATAGGGCCAGTTTATACTTATTGAGACTATTGCATTATGCTGGTCTAAAGGGGGCCTCTTGGGACTAGGGGTGAAAACATATGGAAACTATTTGCATGCTTATCATACAGAGGGAAATGAATCATTTTAAAATATCGAGGGTAGGGATGTATTATTTATTAGGGAACTAAGGAGTTTAGTAACTGTAAGGAGGACATGGGGCTTTTAAATCTATAGACTAAGAGAGTGTGTATACGTAGGAGGACTATAGGGGTTGATAACAAGCAGGGTATTGTAATATACTATATGGAGGACTACGGAATGTGTTTGTTAAAAATTAAAGTTATTGATTTATTCTTTTTCCAATTTTTACTGACACATTGCCCCTGAAGGTTTTTCTGACTTCATGTTTTTTCTGATATTTACTC